>CM059189.1:100781990-100801615 GCA_030323885.1 Branchipolynoe longqiensis | reverse complement strand
CGCCAGCCATTACCCAGACTACAGCCCAGGTTGCACACGTCACAGTTTGGATTTTTAGGAATAACGCCTGGTGTCGACGTTCCTGTCGAAGAGACGGTCCCCATGTATGCGTGGGACGACACCATTTGATCGACAATGTTGATATGTTCTGTATAGGCCCCGACAGCATTTGGACGTTCACATTGCTTTTCACTAGAAGCTGGTTGTTGCCCCACTTCAAGAAGCTGTTTGAACCTTTGTTTAAAGCTGCATAGTCCAATGAAAACATCAAATTTTCTAAACCAAAACAATTATCTAGATTTGATTCTACATATCTAACTTATACACTGGTGCACATATCAAACATTTGTCACCACATAGAAGTTAATACTGAGGCAAATTAATAGAACCTGTTACTGCAGAAGCCTATGGTGTCAGAGTTTTGGTAAGCTTGCCAAAATTAATTTGGCATGTTTGCACTTCAAATATCTCACAAGTTAGCCATTTAAAATAAATGTTACTTCAAACCATAATAAGGTAGATAATAACGATCAACCTAATATATGTTTTTCAGAAAATGAACAAAACTCAAAACCATCGGTCTATGCAACTTTAAAGCTGCATGGTCTGATGAAGCTTCAAAATTTCAACACCAAAACAATTATCGACATTTGATTCTACATATCCATCTTAGATATTGGTGCACTTATTACACATTTGTTTCTGCGTGGAAGGGAATACTGAGCCAATAGACTAGATCGCCATTTCAGCCGTGCGGTGCATTGTGGGAATGCGTGGAAGAAAAACAAACCTGCGAGAAGCAAATGGCACATGCTAATACACTGGGTGCAGCTATGAAATGTGCTAGTTTCAGCTCGTCTCAGCTCTTGTTTGAAACATAGAATACCAACTAAAAAAATATATACAATAAATTAAAATATTAATCTTTTATCCAGCATTGCATTTACATCAATTTAATAAGCACATCTTATGCCATGTGCATTTAGATTTAGACAACTCTGGGCACCCGGACTAGTGTTAGAGCCATAGCCAGACTCAGTTTTACTTATTTTATTCATGGACTTTTTTAATATCCTATGGTTAAAGCTGCATAGTCTGATGAAAGCATCAAATTTTCAAAACCAAAACAATGATCTAAATTTTATTCTACATATCTAGCTTAGATACTGATGCACTTATTAAGCATTTGTCGCCACACAGAAGGGAATAGTGAGGCAATTGAATAGATCATGTTACTGCAGAATGATGTGGTGTCAAGAGTTTTGGCAAGCTTGCCAAAATTAATTTGGCATGGTTGCACCTCAAATATCTCAAAAGTTAGCCACTTAAAATAAAAGTTACTTCAAGCTAAAGTAACGTACATTATAACGATCAACCTAATGTATTTATCTCAGAAAATTTCTGAAACTGAAAACCATCAGACTGCAACTTTAATGACATATGTAAAACTAGAAAATGAGTAGGGTTAATCATATATTGGTTTTATATTTCTTTGAAACAAGTCTTTTTTGACACATTTGACATTTTAATATTTAGAACAAGAATTGCTTATGTCTAATCAATGGTGATATAAACATCACCTTGTAAAGTGACTGAAATTGTATGTTTCTTGGCTCAAAATGCATTATAGAGAGTTGTGTCGTAAACATATTTATTATATTATTACATTCCATCCATCCATCCATCTTTGTGCCAAATTGTGTTATATCTTTTATTAATTTTGAATAAAATACAAGTTTTTCCCTATGTGTATCGGCAAACTCAATGACCGTACGCATTTGCTTTGCTGCCAACGCCATCTTCAGCGCATGCGCAGTCGGAACGGTGATCTCGTCTATTTAATAGAACCTGTTACTGCTTCAGTCTATGGTGTCAGACTTTTGGCATGCTTGCCAAAACTAATTTTACATGGTTGCACTTCAGATATCTCAAAAGTTAGCCTCAAACTAAAGTAGAGTAGATTATAATGATCAATGTAATATATTGTAATTGCCATTTATCTCAGAAAAATTATGGAAACTCAAAACTATCGGACCAGGGGCGTAGCTAGGCGTACGCGCGTACGCCAAAACGTCCACATCGTTTTGTAAAAAAAAAAAAAAAAATTAAAAATAATAAAGAGAGAGGAGACATGTAGTAATCCGGAGTGTTGAAACCTCAAGTCTAAAATGTGTAAAATCCGCCAGCTTAACCTTAAGCGGCCCCCTAAACCCCCTGCTGAAATTAGGAGTAGGCCTACACATCGTTAAAGGTCTAGCTACGCCCCTGCGGACTATGCAACTTTAATGCGATTAGGTTCTGACGACAGAAAACCTTAGCAGGTGAGTTATTGTAGGTCAACACCACCGTTACATATTGTAGAACCTTATTACAGTAGAAGTCTGCAAAGTACAAATGAACACTCTGGTTGGCAAACACCATGTGTGCAGCAATGACATACACACATGCAGCCAACCAACGCATTGATGCGCAAGTTGAACACGAGGCGGCGCGACAGGCGACCACCACGCCCCCTGGTGTGGGCCTCCGCAACCAGCCACTACAACACAGATCTATACAGGCATGGCGGGGTTTGTTCGTAGCGCCGGACCGGCCACAGACTACGATGAGGACGACAGTGAATGCGATGATGTCTCCCAGTGGGAAATCATTCAGACGAAAGTAAGATGTTTATTGGGTATTTAACTAAGTCCATGTCGAATGTCATTGCTATTTGCGCGCAGATGTCGCTGGCGTCGCGTGTTACTGTGTCGTGTTGACACGTCGGGACCGCCGCATTTTGGCTTGATTTTTCGTCACGGTCAAAACCAAACCATTCACGCATTCGTCGATGGGTTAGGTTTGAGTCAAGGCTTCGTGAACTGCCGATTGAATCTTTAGCCTATTGGCAAGTACACAAGCTGCAAAGGCAATGTCTGCAGAGCTAGCTTCAGAAGTACTAGTCACAGATATCGAACCCACCTGTGTTTGATAGCGCGAATCTGTAGGTGTGATGGTGTTGGTGGCAGTGAGCCAAACTGGCCGCCAGACCGGCCGGTTCGCCCGGGCCGGGTGACCCTCGGAGTGTACCTCGACACTAGCCGGCCCGGGCCCAGACACTCTCGCATCAAGAGTGTCAGGACCAGAGGCATTTAAACTGTTAAGCACAGAGTTCTATTTTAAGGGTAAGGATTTCGTGGGGGTGTGTGGATGGGAGTGGAGGATGAGTGGGGGGGGGGGGCAGTGAATAGGGGCCAGGGTGGAGGTAGGGTTGTGACCTAAAGTCACGGGAGCGTGACATGTATGTCATTTTTACTTCCATAGGGCGATAGGCATAGGCATTCTGAGCAGAACAAATATGCACATAAGCTATGACCTATCCGTTTGCTTGAAGCTTAAGAACGACATTTCAGTATTAATAATTTATATTAATTTCAGCTGATATTCATAATGCAGTCGATATTTTGGGTGTGTCTGTATGTATGTATATATATATATATATATATATATATATGTATATATATATATTTGAGCCTGTCTCAAAAGGTGATACCTCTTCTTCTTTTTTTTGTCCATTGTAACGATTTGTCCATTGTAACGATTGACACAAAACAGCACATAAACGGTTACACTGAAAACACAAGGACATTTGCTTCAAATCAATATGTATTCTATTGAGATTATGAAACACCATCTAAAAAAGAAATCAGTTTATCCTGAGCAAATGCATATGCAGATAGTATTTTAATCATTACAATGGACAAGGTTTTGTCCCATATTGCTTAGCACCTTTTGAGACAGTCTCATATATATAACTAATTTAATACATATGATAGTAGAAAGTATAATTTGTACCCTAAGTAGTAGAAACAAGTCTCACAAAGGGCTTAGTAGTGTATATATCCCAAATTATGGCATTTGTTGGATGTAATGGCATTCTGCTTACCAGACTATTCAACATGTCACAAATCAGCCATGTATTTTCCCCTTCATTTTGGCATAATTTGTCAATATACAAAGAAACAAAACCACAGAAGTCAATGACTTTGTTTATGCTATTTCTTTATCATACCAACAACATAATGATGCAAATTGGTCGATTTCATGAAAACCAATAATATTATGAGCTTTCAAACTGAGTTACCCATCATGGACTACCTTTTCCGAGAACAACCGATATACATATACAGTAAAGCCTCTCTAAATAGACCGACCATGGGACCGACTTTAAATGGTCGATTTAGGGAGATGGTCGATTTAGGGAGTTTTTATTTTCGTTATAATAGACTGGTATTATATGGGCTATCGTTTGGGCCCCAAATAAAGCAATCCATATATCGTGTGGTCGATATGTGGAGGTGGTCGGTTAGAGAGGTTTTGACTGTATATATACATAATTTAAAAAATACACTAATTGAAATTCACTGTCACTCTTAGTCTTACCTTAGTGATTGCAATTATAAATCACCTTATGCTATTACTAAGTTATAGTACTTCGCCTAGGCCCCACCTTTTCAGATAGGGTCCTCAAATGGGGAATACCCATTCGACATCAATATCCTTTCTATGAGCCATACGCTTCACAAAGGGTGTAGCCATAAGGGTGTCGAGTGCCACCGGAAATGGTCTGCCCATTGTATACGTTTGATCTACGTCGTATCAACCCGATTAAAGGCCCTGTCACACTATGACCTACAAATGTTCAAAGTATGTTAGGAGTATGTTATGCATCCATTGGCAGTACGTGGACTGTACGCAGACTGCATGTTCCCACCGGCTGAATGTACGGCTAATGTGCAGCAATGTATTACTAACATACTCCCAATGTATGCCGACGTGTCCTGAACGTACAAGCCACACATCGACGTACAAGACACATGTTGGAAATTTTGAGCATGCACAAAATTTGTTCAGAGCCTCGATGCATGGCGATGTAAGACGACGTATAATGATGTACCCTACGTATGCCCAACATAGTTCTATATGACGACGTACGCCAACGTGTTGGTCGAAAATCACATACGCGGCATATGCTAAGGCTATACGTCATAGTGTGATAGCCCCTTAAGATATGTATATCTATTCAAAGGTGCAAGGATTTAGTTTCTTAAAAAAAAATATATAGAGACTATATTTCAAGAGTAAGGGTACATCGGCAGAAGCAAAATGGGAATACATACACACACATATATGCAGTAAAACCTCTCTATACCGACCAGCCCCCTATATCGATCGCTTTATTTGGATCCCAACAATACCACTGTAAGGATATTCTACCTCTCCAAACCGACCACCTCCCTAAATGGATCACTTAAAGTTGGGCCCATAGTCGGTCGATTTAGAGAGGTTTTACTGTATATCTATATATACAGTAAACCCTCTGTAATCGACCACCTCCACAGATCGACCACTCCCCTGTATCGATCACATTATTTGGGTTCCAACAATGCTATTGTAACCATATTCTAACTCCCTAAACCGACCACTTCCCTAAATGGGCCACTTAAAATCGGCCCAAGGTCGGGCGATTTAGAGACGGTTTGCTGTGTGTGTGTGTGTGTGTGTATATATATATGGGTCATCTCAGCTTTCTATCCATATATATTTTGCCATAGGTCAAAAAGTTCAATCGGATCAAATTCTGTAATTTAAATTATTTTGAAAGTTTAAAACCCATTTACTGCTAGTTAGTGTAAGGAGCCGCAGACAGAATATTGATACCAACTTCATTGGACCTTTGCTGACCACACTAGGTTCACAATGGTAGCACCCTTGTAGAAACATGTATATGACATTGATGTCTATTGAGATAATTACAGAATATATAATCTAATATTTTGCCAAATTTGGGGAGGATCCAACAATTACTCTAGGCACAATGAATATTTAAGGATTTACTTAAATCAATATTTTTGGTTTCAGACACTTTTAATTTGTATTTGTAATCAAAATGCAGCTTTTGATATTTTCCACAAAATTATTGTTATAGCCAATATGCATTACTTCCATGTGCTATGTCTGCAAGGTTTGAAGAAGATGCACCTATTGGATGAGCCACATTGAGTGTTCAAATCTTGATGAACACATTTTTATTTGTTATTTTATACACTTTTCTTTTGTATATGTAATCAAAATGCACTTTTTGTATTTCTAGACAGAATATTAATAAACTAATGTGTATTACCCCCAGATGATGTGCACTGTTAATTTATAGGAAGTTTAACCAATTGGTTAAGCTACAATGAGCATTTAAAGATTCATCAAATTGATCTATTTGGTTTTTCAACAATTTGTCTTTATATGTTCAATTACAATTCAATATTTTCCATATTTTGGGATATAATATTGATATATATAATATCAATTAGTCTTTGAGAATGGTTATTGTAATACTGTGCCAAATATGAGGAAGATTCAAAAGATTGTTTTGCTGCAATGAGCTTTCAAACATTGAAATGTTGAAAATAATGCACTTACAGATGCTGTTTACATGCAAACAATTACACTTTTTGACATTTTAGTATGCAAATATCTTTTTATTCTCTGCAGATAGAGCTCTGAACGAAAATAGGGTGTTAAACTGTTATGAATAGGTGAACTATTTAGCATTTATTTAGTCTTGTTGCAGCTTTCCAAGAAAATACCAAGCTTTGAAAATGGCTATTTGGCCAAATCAGAATGATTTTTGTGGCTTATGAATTGCACTTTTTGACATTGTCTTATTAAAAATCTGCTTGACTAATTGATTTAGCAATTGAGGAGTTAAATTCCTTTATATATGTAGAATGGAAATTGGTTAGCAGAACACCCCTCACAATCATATCCTTCCACTTTTTATTATATTTGGTCAAAGTTCCACTTTTAATTCAAAATTAATACATCTTTATATTTTAATCTTAAAGAATTATTATATCAAGAACAGTAATATATATAGCTTAACTATTTTTGGACTTAGGCTTGTAATTTCAATGCCTACAGGATGGAATAAAAATATTGCACTCTTTGCATATTTTAAAATTTCGCTGCCAGTACATATTATTAGATATATATGTGATGTATAAGAATTATGTGAGTATAATGCAGTGGTATAAAGGCGTGTAAGGGAAGATTCCCTATATTGGTCACCCTTAATGCTGTGTACTACTCCATGGGTCCATTTTCACTGTTGGGACAGGTGGCGCTACAACCCCCAACCCCTGCCAGTGCCACGAATACTGTCACTCGCGGACTGGAATTTGTGCATCTAATAATGGATGTTAGTTAGATGCATACATCCACCCATCCACACCTACATACATACATGCGTGCATACATACATACACACGTACATACATGTATAACTATACAATAATACATACATACACACACACGCACGCACGCACGCACGCGCACACACACGCACGCACGCACGCACACACACACACACACACACGGGACCGGGTGCGGTGGCCGAATGGGTCTCGCGTGCGGAAGGTTCAGAGTTTGGTTCCCAGTCGAGTCACACCAGTGACATCAAATGGATACTTGTCGCTTCCTAGCCTGGTGATCGGCATTAATAAGATAGGGCAAGGACTGGTTTAGCTCAGTGTCAGGATAATGTGACTGAGTGGGATATCATGTCATGGTGCTGGTGGCCTTATTTCCCAGTGGGGCAGCACTATAAAGCCACCATGTGTGCACACTGTCATAAGTCGGTATCGGTCCTGATAATGTGATATGATCTTAGGTGTTGCCAGGATGTAAAACTCCAACAACCAACCAACTGCATCCACCCAAGTCGTGTGATGCTATTCCGAAGGACTGACCAGAATTCATGACTCATCTTTGTCATCCCAGTTTGCTAACAATTCACCAATGGTGTATTCCCACACATAAGAACATTGTTTTTAAACGTAGCATCTCAATTATCTTTCTTAATAAATCCATATTCTATTCCGATCTAGACGGAGATTGTGGGTGGGTAGATGCATGTGTGTATGTGTTGGTGTGTGTATGGCATTATGTACGTTTCGCTGATTCTATCTTCATAAAGGTCAGTGTCTTGTTAGTGCTGCATGAACTATGACCTAGTTTTAAAAGAACTCAATGAACTTTGACCTGGTTTTGTGAGGTTTTACATAGAAATGGTTGAATACAAGTTGAACACTTCTCGCCGTTAATATGGTCTGGACTGCCCACACGGTGTAAAACAAACAACCACCAATCAAACAATAAACCTAGTTTTAAAAGTCAAGTGGGGTCCCGGTATGGATCTTTTCAACTCTTCCTGAATGGGTTTAACATCAACATGGCAAAAGCAGGCGGATGGATGATTCGGTAGAGCACTCGCTTTCCATGTGCAGGGTCATGTGATCAATGCCGCACTGAGTCAAATCAAAGATCAGTGTTTGTTGATAGCTGAGCAGTGTTTGTCAATCGCTGAACAGTGTTTGTCAATAGCTGAACAGTGCTTGTCGATGGCTGACCAAGGTTTGTCGATAACTGCCCAGTGTATGTCAATAGCTGCCCAGTGTTTGTCAATAGCTGCCCAGTGTATGGCAATAGCTGCCCAGTATTTGTCAAGAGCTGAACAGTGTTTAACAGTTATATAGCTGAACATTGTCTGCCAATATTGACGATAGCTGATCAGTATTCCTCAGTAGCTGAACAATGCAAGCTTGTCAATAGCTGACCAGTGTTTGTTGATAGCTGACCAGTTTGTCGGTAACTGACCAGTATGTCAATAGCTGACCAGTGTTTGTCGATAGCTGAATAGTGTTTGTCAATTTCTGACCAGTGTTTGTCGATAGCTGACCAGTATTTGTCAAGAGCTGAACAGTGTTTATCAATTATATAGCTGACCAGTGTTTGTCAATAGCTGACCAGTGTTTGTTGATAGCTGACCAGTTTGTTGGTAACTGACCAGTATGTCAATAGCTGAACAGTGTTTGTCGATAGCTGAATAGTGTTTGTCAATAGCTGACCAGTGTTTGTCGATAGCTGACCAGTATTTGTCAAGAGCTGAACAGTGTTTAGCAATTATATAGCTGACCAGTGCTTGTCAATAGCTGACCAGTGTTTGTTAATAGCTGATCAGTATTTGTCAGTAGCTGAACAATGCAAGCTTGTCAATAGCTGACCAGTGTTTGTTGACAGCTGACCAGTTTCTCAGTAACTGACCAGTATGTCAATAGTTGACCAGTGTTTGTCGATAGCTGAAAAGTGTTTCTCAATAGCTGACCAGTGATTGTCGATAGCTGACCCTTGTGTCACTGTAGCGAGCGTTCCTGATTTTAAGAAACAAAACAAAGAAAACCGCTGCTAAAGGTACACAATGTGGACTATTATGATTTCCATGCATTCTATTCCTTCTTCACACTGGATGCAATGACCGAATCAGTAGGAGCTCATGCTTCCTGCGTGGAAGGTCGGGAGTTCGAAAACCGGCTGAGTCAAACCAATGACTTTAAAATACTTGGTGCGACCTAGCCTGGCAGTCGGCATTATTAGGATAGGGCAAGGACTGGTTATGTCAGAATAATGTGACTGAGTGGGATATTGGGTCATGGTGCCAGTGGCTTGGTCTCCTGGTGGGGTAGCACTATAAAGTCACCATGAGTGCTCCCTGTCAAAAGTCAGTACCCATCCTGATATGACTGTAAATGTTGCTAGGATGTAAAACACAAACAAACGTATTCCTTTTTCTTAAAGTTGCCTAGTCCGAATAAAAGCATAAATCTTTTAACAAAGCAAAACATCCATCTAGATTTGAAACTACATATTGTAGTGGTCTGGACTGACCTCTCAGGCAAGGAGCCGCGTAGACAGGTAGGCGTGGGTAGTGTGGTGATATAAGGGAGCCTAGGTGGTGTAATGGTTAGCACACTGGCCTGGAATTCAAAGAATTTGGGTTTGAGTCTCACTCTAGGCGCAATATTCCCCATTTGTATCACCCCCACAATGCCAGTTGCCGTGACCAGGATCCTGTAAAAGGTATGCGATGTCTAGTTGTTGAACCTACCCTGTATATGTATGTGTAAGTGCATTGCCTGTATGTATGTAATCGTAAGCATTAAAAGACTTACAATTCCAGGGGGACGAGTGTAGTCGTCTGCACTGACCTCTCAGGCAAGGAGCCACTTAGACAGGTAGGTGTGGGTAGTGTGGTGATATAAGGGAGCCTAGGTGGTGTATTGGTTAGCACACTGGCCCGGAATGCAAAGAGATGTGGGTTCGAGTCCCGCTCTAGGTGCAATATTTCCCATTTTCATCACCCCCCACCACAATATCAACTGAGATACTGGTACACTTATTAAGTATGTATTGCTATACAACATGTCATACTAAGTAAATTTAAGGGAACCTGATACTGGTAAAGCTTTGACAAGCACAAGCACGTGCTTGACAAGAATTTTAATAAGCACGCCAACATTAATTTTGTATGATTACATGATCAATATTTCCAACGTTAAGGCCCAGTCAGACCTTACCGGACAAAGAATTATCTAGTCCGTTGGTGTCTGCTGTCTGAATGTACCGAAATGTACCGGATGAAACAAATGCTAAACGGACAAGGAATGTACATCCATGAATAGCCACCGGACGACAACCGAATATCTAACGGACGGACCAGACACCAACCGGACACCAACCGGACTGTTCACGGACGCGCCAAAAACCGACTGACCAAATTCCCGCAGCACCATCAATGGACCCTTCAGGATAGAAACCGGACACCTAACGGATGGGTACCAGACATGAAACGGACACCAACCATACACCTCAGTCCGGCGGTGTCCGGTACAAGTTTTGTGCATGTTCAAAACTTGCTACCGTACCCACCAAACACAGAACGGACACGCCGGATGCCAACCGTATATAAACCGTACATTGCCGTATTTCACCGGACAGTGTCCGGTTTCTGTCCGGTTCCTCAATCCGGTGAGGTCTGACTGGGGCTTCAGGCATTGTAAATCAAAGTTACTTCAAGCCAATGTAAGTCAAAATTATAACGATCAACCTACTATATATATTTATGTCAGAAAATGATACAAACTCAAAACCATCGGACTATGCAACTTTCATATGGATTGTTGGCAGGTCTGCAATAGTACATTAGTAGCAGATCAGTGTTTCACAATGCCAGCCGACCATGTTTGGGTGGTATACTGCACAGATCAACAGAACCTACCCAACAATGTTTTGTTGGCTAATGCCTGGTACACACCTACCGTATACGATTTGTGCACTAAAACTCGCGACTCGACCCAACCTGACCCGCTTAAAACTGAAAACGGGCCGATTCATTTTTCGAATCGCAATCGTAATTGGCCCGTTTTAGCCCTGAAACTGAGTTTTTAGTCGCGAATCGCAATCGCTAGGTGTGCGCGGGGAGCGCACACCTAGCGATTTTTGTGCGCGAAACGGGCAGTTTTAGATCGTATACGGTAGGTGGGTGCGCACAAACTGCCAGCACCACGGCCTGATATCCCACTCAGTCGCATTATCTTGACACTAAGCTAACCAGTCCTTTCCTTATCCAAATAATGCCGAGTGCCAGGCTAGGAAGCAACAAGTATAAATTTAGTATGTCATTAGTTTGACTCGACCGGGAAGCAAACTCCTGACGTTCCGCACGGGAAGCCTGCGCTCTACCGATCCGGCCACCGCGTCCTGTAGAAGTTGCGTCGCAGTGACCCTTCCTGTTAATAAGGGTCGTGGGTCATGACCTTACATTATGACCACTGTTTGTGGTTCAGGCTTCCTGTGTAGTTTATGCGCTTGGCTGGAACTACTTTCGTCGAGTGGTATGTCTGCTTCAATGCAAGTATCCACCAGTTCTCACTTTTCGCTTATTTATTCCAGGGTAGTCAGATATTTTTTTTGGCAGGTGATTATTAGTGCACATGAAACATGTATCGACCGGGCGCGGTGGCCGAATCGGTAGAGCACAGGCCTCGTGTGCGGAAGATCGGGAGTTTGCGAGTTCGGTTCCCGGTCGAGTCAAACCAATGACTTAAAAATTGATACTTGTCGCTTCCTAGCCTGGTGCTCGGCATTATTAGGATAGGGCAAGGGCTGGTTAGCTCGGTGTCAGGATAATGTGACTGAGTGGGATATTGGGGTCATGGTGTCGGCAGTCTGATTTCCCAGTGGGGCAGCACTATAAAATTGCCATGAGTGTGTACTGTCACAAGTCGGTACCTGTCCTGATATGACCTTAGATGTTGCTAGGACATAAAACAACAAACAAACAAACTGAAACATGTATCAGTTTTAGTAGGTGATGGGTTCCGATCAAAAGTCTGCCAGTTTTAGCAGGTGTTACTTTCAGATCCGCCAATGTCTGCCGGTAGGTGGCGTGTGGGTACAGTAACGTCAGTGGCTGGCACCTGAATGGTGTCGTCTATGAAACCAACTGGTATTTTATCGTGATTTATGGACCTGCTCCGGGCGCCGGCTAAGACCGCGTTGTCAACAATTAGCTGATCATTTCAACCTAACAAACAATTCTCGTGAATATGGCCCATGCTGCCGACACGGCGTAAATAATAAACCAATCAATCTATCAAACATACATGTAACAAGATTTACATGGCTTAAATAATGGTTGTAAGGCGACGAAGAATTGATGGTTGGCGGTTGGTTGGTTGTTGGAGTTTTACGTCCTGGCAATATCTAAGGTCATATCAGGACAGGTACCGACTCGTGACAGTGCACACACATGGCGACATTATAGACTTGATCGAAATCATTCTGCCACACCATGGAACAATGACCTGATGTCAGTCACATTATCCTGACACTGAGCTAACCAGTCCTTCTCCTCTCCTATTCATGCCGGGTGCCTGGCTAGGAAGCGACAAGTATCCATTTGATAAGCTATTGGTTTGACTCGACCGGGAACTGAACTCCCGATATCCTGCACGCGAGGCCCACATTCTACCGATTCGGCCACCACGCCTGGTATTGATGGCGGTAATGTCCCTGTTTATCTTCCCATAATGGATTGTAAAGCACACACATAAATACATATGCATATATAAATAGATGTATATATATGTGTGTGTACTCTGTATTATATTTAAGATATCCCCATATATTACATATATGATATATATATGTTATATACCACTGTACATGGTATTTATCGATTTCACTAAGGCATTTGATACAGTCGGGAGGACCGGGCTATGGCAGCTACTGAGGAAGTATGGATGCCCAGAGAAGTTCACAACTATGATTGAGGCTCTACATACAGGAATGATGGCGAATGTTAGTGTTGGAGGGGAAGTCTCGGAATCGTTTGGGGTTACCAATGGGGTCAAGCAAGGTTGTGTACTGGCCCCCACGCTCTTCTCCATCTTCCTATCAGCAATGCTTGACGAGGCTTTCTGAGGCATGGGGGATGGCGTCTATATACAGTCCAGACAGAGCACTGACCTATTCAACATCGCACACTTCAGAGCGAAGACCAGGACTACTCAGATACTGGTGAGAGAGCTGCTATTCGCAGATGACAGTGCACTTGTTGCCCACTCTGCTGAAGAGATCCAGAAAATAGTGGACGCTTTCTCCGATGCATCAGAGAAGTTTGGCCTGAAGATTAACATCAAGAAGACGGAGGTGTTGTACCAACCCAACTCTACAAGAACCCGAGAGGAGGATATCATGGTTGACGGAAACAAGCTGAACTCTGTTTCGGAATTCACCTACCTCGGAAGCACAATATCAAGTGATGGATGCATTGATGCTGAAATACAGAGGAGGATGGCCAAGGCTCGCGCATCTTTCAGCCGACTACGCCAGAGACTCTGGAACAACCACCATGTGTCCATGCGGGTCAAAGGCAAGATCTACTGTGCAATTGTGCTATCCACCCTACTATACGGAGCCGCGGCCTTGACAGTGTACAGATGACAGGTGAAAAAGCTGCATGCCTTCATGATGCGACAGCTGCGTTCGATCATGAGGCTAACCTGGAAGTACAAAGTGACAAATAAGGAAGTACTTGAACGGACAGGGCTGCCCTCTATGGAAGATCTTCTGATCAAAAAGAATCTCAGGTGGATAAACTGAGTTGTTTTTTTACATGGCTTTTCATAATCCTGTTTTGTGTCAATCGTTATGATGGACAACAAAAAGAAGAGTTATCACCTTTTGAGACAGGCTCATTTACACAACATACATATATATACACACACTCATGGTTCATGGAAGTTGTTTGGTGTCTTTTTGCACCATGATTTATTATTAAAGCTTCCACCTGAGGAGGGTCCTACCAAAAAGGAGCCGGGGTGGGTGGTGGGTGGTAAACCACTGACACACAAACCTAGTGTTTAACCTATAATTTAAATACTCCGATGGTTTTGAGTTTCTCCCAAATTTGTAAATACACATAATATATTAGGTTGAGTGTTATGCCGTATTCTCACGGGTTAACACCCCCCCCCCCCTCACACACACTTAGCCAATATTTCATAAATGCCCACCCCTGTAAATTCCCACCACCATGTGAGGGTAAATTCCCACCCCCACCCCCACCCCTACCCCCACTTCAGTGGTTTACCAATTTAAACCACCAGGCTGGTATGCATGACGCGGTGTTAGCTTACACTCGGTGTGTTTGCACTAACACCGCTCCTTGCATACTGAGTTTTCACCGCTAACCTAGAAATCCCTGCCAAAACCAGTTTTGGCTCGCTAACACCGCATCATGCATACGGGCCCTGGGGGTGTTAACCTGCGAGAATACTGTAATCTACTTGAGTTTAGCTTGAAGTAAATTTTCTTGTAAATGGTTAATTTAGGAAATATCTTAAATGAAAACATGCACATTTACTTTTGTCGTAGACATCAAAGTGATTGGCACCATAGATTTCAGGAGTAACACGTTCTTTTAATTTGACTTAGCGTTCCTTTCTATGCAGACAAATGCTTGTTAAGTGTGCCGGTATCTAAAGGCCCTGTCACATTGGTCGTAATGCGAAGCATTTCGTTTGATGCGAGGGCTACCCGGGCCTTCACCCAGCATTCGCGCCTCGCGCGACGCCCGCTGCTCACCCTCGCCCTCCCCCGGCCCTGAGCGACTCACGCCTCTCCTGCCACTGCTCACTTTCCCCCTTATAAGGCCGCCCGGCCGCCTCCCTCAGGCACTCAGCCTCCAGCCGCCTTCAGCTCTCTGCCCTTTTCTTCTTTGGCTCTACTCCACCTCGGACCGCTGCTCCTCTGCCAACCCTGCACCATGCCCGGCCGCGGCAAAGGGAAGAGTCGGAGGAACTCCAAGACCTCCGGGATGGCCACACCAGGACCCTCCTCGGGCTCCCCGGGTAGCCCCGTCCCCTCTGCGGCCCCGACCTCCCCGGCAGCACCCTCGGGCCAGCCCAGCAGCGAGATGGCCCTCCTCATCGAGGCCATCACCCGCCTCACCAGACGCATGGACAGAGACCGGGACGACATGGGGGAGGCCCGAGGGGCCCCGCGGAGCCCCCCGCCCACGCCGAGGCGGGAGTCCGCCTGCAGCCTGCACCACGTCCCGGCGCCTCGGGGGTACGCCGCAGCCGGGAGCCGGCCGCCGCCTCCACCTCAAGCGACTCAGCCCGGGGGCCCGCACCTACAGTACCAGGGCTACACCCGCGCCCACGCCAGCTCAGCACCACCGCCCACCTACCGCCCGGATCCCGAGGAGTACAGCCCGGCATCCGCGGCCGACGCGGTCCGCGAGCTCCTCGCATCCGCCGAGGCGCATCGCACCGTGCGCCGCCGAGGGATCCCAGCCGATTACCTCTTCCATTGCGACCTCGTGGAGAGGGGTGCGGGGCGCAAGGCAGTCAAGCTCGGAGAAGCAACCAAGGACGAGTACAGCCTCGCCCTCCTCTCCATGGTCAACCACCCATCCTTCCCGGATCACTCCCTCCAGGGCCTACACCAACACCACCTCACCCTCATGAGAGACGTCCGTCCGCCGACCGTCCGCCGGTACTCGGCCGACCGTCCGCCGGTACTCGGAGACCATCTTTTCCTGGATCGCGGACGGAAGGCTCCCCCAGGGGTGGCATGACCCTGTGGCCCTCAACGCGCTCAGGGTCGACTCCCTCACCACGCCCACCACCCCGGCAACACCAGCTCCCCGAGGTGACGATGGGGCCCGAGGCGCACACCTGCCCCGGCAGCAACCCGACACACGCACCGCCTACGATAGGCACGCTCACGGGGCTCCCTGCTCCGCTTGGAATCGCGATCCCGCCTCGTGCGATCGGGCACCCCTCGGAGAGGCTCATGGCGAGGTGGGAGACAGGCGCCGGCACGTCTGTGCCTATTGCGCCAACGTCCGGCGCATATTAACAATGCACAGCGAGGCCGGATGCCGCACCAAGCAAGCCCGTGAGCGCCAGACCCCGGCCGCCTCGGCGGAGTTTTGATCCGCCGGCCTCCCCCCGGCTGGCCCGGGGGGCCTAGCCCGGCGCCTCACCCCAACCATTCCCGACAGCCCCGCGATTCCCACCGACGGCCTCCCAGCGAACACCGATCGAAACGCCGCCCAGAAGAAGCCGAGGATCATCACCTCGCACCTCACACCTCAGATGACTCAGCCCAGCCTCACGAGAGACCGACCCAGCCCAGCCCTGAGGAGTTCGCTGCCCCCCTGCTCGACCCTCACCGGACCTCCTCCCCCCGGGCCTCAGGAGCGGGCCTCCCTTTTTTGGCCGCCCGCTCCCCTTCCACGTAGGCCCCGGACCCTCCTCTCAACCAGGCCTGCCTCTCCGGGCCCCGCCTCGGGCGCCCCGCGCCCCCGCCTCGGGCGCGCCTCGAGCCCTCTCCTTATTTATCGAGCCCCTCCTCTATTTATCCTCTGCTCCTCATGAGCCCCTTACTGTATTGCTCCTCACGAGCCTGTTGCTCCTCATGAGCCCCTCTTATTGCTCTCTGCCTCCTCAGCCTGTGTTACCTCCTCTGTTGCCCTGCTTCTACCATTTACCTTACATTTTTCTCATATGTTTGTGTTCTTCTCACTGTTCTTGCCCGAGGCGTCACAATAAACGCCTCAGTTTTCCCACATCCGCCTCTGTTCTTCCTTCTCGCGCATCGGTCGTAATGCGAAGCATTTCGTTTGATGCGAGGGAAGGGAGAGCGACTCACCCCCCCCCCCCTCTACCCGGGCCTTCACCCAGCATTCGCGCCTCGCGCGACGCCCGCTGCTCACCCTCGCCCTCCCCCGGCCCTGAGTGACTCACGCCTCTCCTGCCACTGCTCACTTTCCCCCTTATAAGGCCGCCCGGCCGCCTCCCTCAGGCACTCAGCCTCCAGCCGCCTTCCAGCTCTCTGCCCTTTTCTTCTCCACCCACCCACCCAACTTTCCCTCCTACCCTCCCCCCTCTGCGGCGGAGGGCTCCTCGGCCCCCCCCTCTACCAACTCTGACACTGCTCCTTCTGAGCCCCTCCTCTATTTATCCTCTGCTCCTCATGAGCCCCTTACTGTATTGCTCCTCACGAGCCTGTTGCTCCTCATGAGCCCCTCTTATTGCTCTCTGCCTCCTCAGCCTGTCTTACCTCCTCTGTTGCCCTGCTTGTACCGTTTACCTTACATTTTTCTCATATGTTTTGTTCTTCTCACTGTTCTCTGTATTTGCCCGAGGCGTCACAATAAACGCCTCAGTTTTCCCACATCCGCCTCTGTTCTTCCTTCTCGCGCATCATGACGCGTCTCACAAGCACGCAGCCAACATGTAGAATCACTTTTTTAAAGTCGAGAAGCGGCAAACTTTTTGGTGCAGGGGGCAAAGTTGGACGTATGCATACCGTATACATAACGGTATGGCCAACGTATGACCAATGTATGGCTAACGTGCTTCCATGCGAAAACACTCGAATTACGTTCATTGTACGTTCGCAGAACACAGGTGAACATTATATACGTTATTCGATCGCCAGAACTATGCCGCATACGTCAAGACATGCTGGAGAAATGCTAAACGTTCGTTAGACGTACGTTATCGATACTTTGTCAGTACACAGACTGTATGTTCCCACTGCGTTTAATGTAGGGCAAGGTAGTGCAACATAGTGAACAACGTTTGTCTAACGTACATCGATGTACGCCTAACATATACATAACGTCAGCCAACATCAAATCCACACGTTGTCGAAAGTTCTCGTACGTCGAAAGTTTTGTGCATGCACAAAACTTTGCCGATGCGCGACGCCATATCTTGACAAACGTTGACGTACATTGACGTATACCAATGAGCGCCTAACACACGCATAACGCATATCGACGTATCCTGATGTAGCTGGCAAAAATCACATGTCAGCGTATGTTGGCGCGATGCGTCGTAATGTGACATCCCCTTTGGTTTGATATGTTGGATCAAATCTTGGGAAGTGCTTCGGTTTTGACAATTTTATGCTTTCATGTAGCATTTAACTACTATCCAGCTCTCATTGTTAAAGCTGCACAGTCCGATGAAAACATCAAATTTTTCAAAACCAAAACAGTGATCTAGATTTGATTCTACATATCTAACTTAGATATATATCAAACATTTGTCACCATACAGAATGGAATACCGAGACAATTTAATAGAGCCGGTTATTGCAAAAGCCTATGGTGTAAGAGTTTTGGCATGCTTACCAAAATTACTTAAGTACATTTACACTTCAAATATCTCAAAAGTTAGACATCTAAATTAAAGTGACGTCAAACTAAAATAAGGTAGATTATAACGATCAGCCTAATATATTTATCTCAGAAAATTACAGAAACTCAAAACCATCGGACTATGCAACTTTAAGCTTGTCTGGTGCAAACACAGTGTCTACACACAAAACACACACTGGTATATTAAAATATGTAGCAACAGTAGTAAAATACTTTTAACAAAAACAAACATAAATAAATAGTTCACGTGCGCGCGATGTCATGCCCAAGGCAGTCAACATGTGGTCAACCGGACGCAGTGGCCGAATCGGTAGAGCGCAGGCTTCCCATGAAGCAGGTCGGGAGTTCGAATCCCAGCCTAGTCAAACCAACTAGCACGGACATGAACTCGACATCATACGTCGGGAGTTCCAAGCAGTCGGGAGTTCCAAGTAGGGCCTACTACCTACAATATTTCCGTTCTCATTTATACACAAAATTGCTATTAACAACGAACTACAAATATAAAGAGTGGATAGTTATATGCTTCTATCACTATCAGGGCTAAGGTGTGTATGTCACGGTAGACACATGTAAATTTTAAAAAAATCCCCCGGAAGTAAATTGTGCACTCGTCGCCTGCGTTCAATGCGCACGGCTGCGCGCGCAGAAAGCCGCGGGTAATTCTCCTGGTATCCGCACCACTACCCACACGGCGAATCGAAAGCAAACTGAACGCAGCCATTAGAAGTATCATTTACAGTAGCACATATGCTACTCTTTCCGATAAGCAGCAAGGGTCTTTTATATGCACTTTCCCGAGGCTAAGAGAGATTTATAAGTATGTGAACAATATATCTAGCCAGTGATATTTGAACGGCTATGTCCAGAACCCAGACATCAAACAATGTATATATATATATATATATATTTATATATATATATAATATATATATATATATATATATATATATATATATTTATATAATATATTTAAAAAAGAACACAGAGACGCTCGGAGGATTAAAAA
>CM059189.1:100755468-100781490 GCA_030323885.1 Branchipolynoe longqiensis | reverse complement strand
TCACTTCTATATAGGAACCAGTGCCTACAGCCCTTGGAACTGGGGTACCTTGGGTGTTGCACTCAACTCAATTTGGAATATGTGAATTTGGATAGCATCAGACAGAGTGTCTGGGGTCCTGCTCTAGAGTAGGTGTGCCTCACTCAAGAGCCAGGACTAGAGCGGTCACTCTCCAGTGAGACTGAAGCAGTGTCCTTAATAATTAGTTAAATCTCAGTATCAGGCTAGTGCGTTCAGAGGGCCAAGGTAGTGCAGGTGACTGGGCAGTCCCACAGTCAGCCAATCAGGCGGCCCCCCATAGCTGGGGTGGGAGCCAACCCCCAGTGGAGGTGGCTGTCACTCAATTCAGCTGCAGGTGGTGCCCTGAGTGCATATGCAAATGAGGCTGAAGGTGGGCCTTCCCCATGGTCATGGGTGAACAGGTAGTTGTATACAGTTACAGATATATATATATACTAAAAATGTCCTTTTTCTCCAATTGCACTCTTTATGAATACATAGAGAAACATCTCAATAATCATGTACTGTCTCTTTTAAAGGACATCTCTTCATTAATCTTAGGCATAATATTAGGTACTCCAAAGTGATTTCTATTTTCAACAGGTCAGTATTACATCTTATATATCTGTACAGATCTTTTAAATTGAATCTCAATGATATAAAAATCATTTAGATCGATTGAATAGCTGCAAAGTTATGAGTGTTTAAAGATTGATTTTTTTGCCCCGATTTGTGCACATTTCCAAATTAGCCAAATCTTGGATTTTAGGGTCCCACCTGGAAGCTATTTTGCATATGATCTGTCCAATATTAAAGAATCTCATTCTCTATAGTACAAATAAGAAGCTCAATTTTTTACAGACCATCACTGTTAGTATTCTTTCTGAAATTTCATGTCAAACTTGCTAAATTCCTTAATTTCCAGCAAACACCAATAATAAATTCAGTAAAATATAGAAAAATAGCATAACTCCCGTTCTAATTGTCCTATCACAGCAATCTTTATACCAAAATAACCAGAATCAAAAGCTCTACATGATGACATAATGTTCTAACTGATCAGAGAAAGAAAGACAACATTCAATTTTAGGCATCGTGAGCTGACAATAAAATTAAGAAAAATAGCATAACTCCCATTCTAATTGTCCGATCACTGTACTCTTTATACCAAAGTAACCAGAATTTAAAGCTCTACATGATGACATCATTTTCTAACTGATCAGAGAAAGAAAGACAACATTCACTTTTAAGCATCGCGAGCTGACAATAGCCAAATTCTTGCCGCAATCACTTCTCAGACCACGCTTGATGCGCATGATATAAATCTCAACCAAATATTGTTCTGGTTAGGTGGAGGAAGACTTAAGGTTTCTGATGATATAATTTTCAAAACAATCCTGATCAATTTTCAAGGAGGATTAATGTCTTAATGTTTTCACTCCTTCAGTTCAATCAAATTTCCCACTCAGAAACACTCATGCTTGATATGCTAATGAAGCCTAGATTCTCCTCTATCTTTTAGTGGTGGTTGTTTTTAGCTCAGGTCAATGTACTCACCAAGCCATCAAGTTTAGGGAAGGGAGTAGCTCAGACTGGATGAAAACAAAATCGGTGAGCATGCTCAGAGCTGCCGATGGTACCCGCCAACAAGTGTCCATTGACTGTGATTTATTTCATAATGATAATTAAAAATCAGACAGCCTAAAAGACAAAAGAACAAGCTTTAATTTGATATCATTTCTATTTCAAAGCAAGCAGAATTAGTGGAGATTCAAGCCTTTTTAAAAGGGTTAAAATAGGTCAAATTTCGCGCTGCAGACACCGTATACACCGACTTTGGAGTACCTAATAATATATGAACATACATTTCACACAGTTTAGATCATGTCATCTTGGGAGTGGGGTATTATTACTTTTAGTTTATATAACCTTGTCCCCACTCCATCGGCCAAGAATAATAATGCTCTCTGCCAATATATAATTCTTAACCGAAAATCCGTATATTTTTACAACACAGTCGCCGCGAACTTCGAAGGCCCTGATGCATTGAGGCCCATGCAAACAATTGCTCACCGACTCTTTCAGTTATAAACAACAAATCAATAACAACTTAATAACAAAAATCACCACCGGAAGTAGATTGATCCGGGTGATATATATTGGAGCTGGTTGAAACTTGAGACCGGACTTGGAACCTGATACAATGCCCCCCTCCCCACATGAATGCCACAGTGAAGCATTAGCATTGTTAAATGTGAACTATAATATATTATGTAAGTATAAAGGGGCGGAGATAAGCTATTGCTATTTATTAACTTATGTATTACTACTATCTATTTGTATATATATATATATCCATATATATATATCTATCGACTCTATTAATATATCAAGTTATTCTTATCGAGCATACTTACATATATATATGTACAATTGTTTTATCGAGTTTATATATAGACTATGTATATCGAGAGTATACATACATATACATATATATATATATAGTCTATATTTACAGATATATATAGAGAGAGACTTTATAGTGCTGCCCCACTGGGAAATCAGGCCGCCGGCACAATAACCTGATGTCCCACTCAGTCACATTATCCTGACACTGAGCTAACAGTTCTTGCCCTATCCTATTAATGCAGAGTATCAATTTTGACTTGACCGGGAACTGAACTCCGAACCTTCCACATGGGAGGCCCGCGCTCTACCGATTAGGCCACCGCGCCCGGTCCCAGGTGTAGGTAATGCACATATATATCAGTAGCATTGTGGAGTGGTTTGAACATAATTATATAATTAGCAAAATTAGTAACAAATTAAAAGAAGCAAAAATGGTCAATTTCTCTAATCATAAGTAATCAATGGTGATGTGCCGACTAATCCCAACCTGAGCTCGAGCTCAAATACCTCATTCTAGGTGTCTTTAAAGCTGCATAGTCGGATAAAATCACATTCTCAAAACCAAAACAATTATCTGAATGTGATTCTACATATCTAACTTATATCCAAATGACATCCGGCCACTGAGGCTCCGAATGAAATCTCATTTGGAGGCCTTAGGCGTGGATTTTGACGTGTTGGAGGATGCCAAAGTCCCAGAACATCCCCCGTGGTCATTGAGAAAGCCATCGGTTATCCTCCGACTCACGGAACTGAGGAAATCTGGGACACATCCACTCGAGTACAAAGGACTGCATGCAGAGATTCAAGGCCAGTTTGCAGACCACCTCTCCATATACACTGATGGTTCGAAAGACCAAAGCCGGGTAGCTGCTGCGGCAGTCTGCCGACGGGAAAAATTTGGTGTACGTTTGCCCGATCAGAGCTCGATTTTCACTGCAGAGGCCCGAGCACTCCTTCTCGTTTGGAGTGTATCGAGGTATCCAACCACACTAACTATGTTATATACAGTGATTCGTTCTCTTGCCTCCTGGCTGTTGCTGGACTGAAAACGAATCACCCTATTCTAGCAACGGTCATTTATAAAATGAACCAACTGACAACGGATGGGTATGACATCCACCTGTGCTGGGTGCCTGGCCATGCCGGCATACAAGGAAACGAACGAGCTGATCGGGCTGCGAAGAAGGCCCTGAACTGTGATCTTGAACCGTGTCTGATCCCTCACTCTGATCTGAAACCACTAATAGCCACCCACATAAAATCCAAATGGCAACATGAGTGGGATGAAAACATTAATAAACTTAAAGAAATTGAACCATCTGTGGGAAAGCCACCACAGACTCATGCGGGAGGTCGGCGGGACCAAGTGGTCCTTAGCCGCTGCCGTATTGGCCACTCGTGGCTTACACATGCTTTTCTGCTCAAGGGGGAACCTCCCCCTGAATGTATTGGGTGTCAGTCCCCGCTGACACTCAAACACATTTTACTAAGTTGCGTTGATTTTTTGGCCCTGCGCCAACAGTTCTACACTGCAGGCAGTATGCATGACCTTTTTACTAAGGTAAAACAGGAAAACATTTTAGCCTTTTTGAGGGCAGCTGGACTGTACCACCTCATATAGTTTACTAAATGGATTCTATCAATTATTAATAAAACTTTTCTTTTTCTATGGGAATTTGTTTCCCTTGACCACAAATATATGATTGTGAGCTTTCTAATTTAATGAGTGTCTATTGGCACATAATTGATTGTCTGCTTTTACATGTAAAAGCGATGGTTTGAACAAAAAACAAACATTTCTCGCCGTGAATATGGCCTATGCTGCCGACACGGCGTAAAGCAACCACCAATCAATCAATCAATCAACATATCTAACTTAGATACTGTTGCACTTATTAAACATTTGCAGCCATATAGAAGGGAATACTGAGGCAATTTAATAGTATCTGCCGATTCCAACACCTGCCACTTAAACATATTACTTTATTAGGTCAATGCTTGACTATGCTATCCTGAAAAAATACACATGGCCAGGTCTGCCCGTGGTCTGGTCTGCCCAATTTGTTTGGTTGTTGGGGTTTTGCATCCTAACAACATCGAAGGTCATATCAGGATAGGCACCGACTTGTGAAAGTGCACACCCAGGGTGACTTTATAGTGCTGCATCACTGGGAGATCACGCCACTGACACCATGACCTGCTATCCCACTTAGTCACATTATCCTGATACTGAGTTAACCAGTCCTTTCCCTATCCTAGTAATGCCGAGTGCTAGGCTAAGTAATGACAAGTATCAATTTGGTAAGTCGTTTCATTGGGATTGACTCTGCCAGGATTCGAACCCCCGACCTTTCGCATGGGAAGCCGGCATTCTTACCGATTCAGCCACCGAATAGGTCACACTGTCCGGTTTTCACCACTTCTACATGGGCCGTAATCGATTAACACGACCCGGGCGACTCGGGACACCCGAGTCGTCAGAATTTCAAATCGAACACCGCGAGTGGAGTCGACAAAAACACGTGCCGTGTGCAAAACGACCCGACGCCAGTAACCCACCTCTTGGCTGGGGTTTGCTAGGAAAGCCTGAGCTGGTACCTGTAGGATAACAGCTACCACTACAAGTTGTTTTAATGCTTTTTTTTAAATAACCCAGATTGTCAGCTTATACAATCCTAAAATACTTTAAATCCTATTTTGCTGTACTTATATTGGTTATTAAAACAAATAATTAGGTTTTAGATTAAGCCACCATTTTTTCCACCCCGAGCGTGCAGAAGCTTATTCGGTTATTCGACCCGAGTCTGCAGGATGTTCGCATGCGCCAAAAAGTGGCTCGGGTGACCAGAGTCGATTAATCGATTACGCCCTAGATTATTGTAGTCAAGTGTCGTTAGAATAAGATTGAAATTTGCTAAGTAAGATGTCACGTGGGCTTGTGTTTGTACATGCCTAGGTGAATGGATGGACGACACTTGAATGCATTGAATACTACAGTAGGATACAAACAGAATCAGCAGTACACATCTCCCCATGCAACTTAGGCATACTCTATTCAGTGCATAGTACAGCTGGCCAGTGGCACACAATGAAGTTTCTGTGGCATATTTGCCTCTTGGACTTCCGCAGCAAAGATGTTAGAAAATGGATATTACGTGTCATATACTTTATTATATGCATATTATTAGGAATGTAGAGAGAAAGCCCTGATATTCGGTTAGTTAGTGGTGATTGCTTAAACCTGTGGCGGCAGCAAAGGCCATAATCAGGGCGAGAATTGTTCAGATCGTATTCTGTCATATCAGGTCGTCACTTTTACTGAGAATGTGACAGCACATAGTCAACTATGTGTCCAAAGATACTTTTGAAGTCAAAGGCTCACAATTATAATGACAACAAATTTGAAGCCAGGTAAAATACTAGATAAATTGGTGAAATTGTTTGAATGAACTATACAAGGTGGTATAGTGATATCGCCCTCAAGAAAGCATGTGTCTTTATGGAAGTGTATGCAACGGTTTGCAGCTTACTGCTTAAGCAACCTAGACACTGCTTTCTTGAAGACGATTTATACTGCCTATCATGGATGAGTCTGAATAGAACTGTCTTCACCATTAGACAGTTTGTTGATAGAAAGCCCAAGCCTACACTTTTACCGACCCAAGGGATTTTTAACCTCCCACACCATATCGACATGGTATTAGAGCAACTGGCCTTTGAGCAACTGGCCACAGCAGTGGAAATCCAAATTGGCAGAGGTAGGAGCATGGGGAATCGAACCACCAACCTTCAGATTAGGAGTCTGACCTACAAAAAAGCCAGACACTCTAAGCACTCCACCACAGAGAACACCACACTGACATTAATTTTGCATAATTTGATGGCTTTGGGTTTCTGCCTTATACATATATATATATACATATGAAGTGGGCGAGACTATTTGCCTTGTGACATTTGCGAGCGTGCGCCGATTAACCCGCATTTGGAAATGCGGGCTACTCGCCATGGCAGACTCGCGAATGCCAACATTTGCGAGGCCCCGGGTTTGCGGCCATAAAGCGTTGCTAGGAGACGTCAATTGCGACTCTCCTGGCAATGATAGGAGGTCGGGCGTTCGGACCCAGACCAATCAGACGTATTTAATGACGCTCTGATGTTTTAGCCGAGTTTTAAGCCTTTATTGTCAAAATTCTAAACTTGTTTCACTTAATAATATGGGAGGGATTGAATAATACATCAACGATATGTGCTACAAACGAATGTTAGTTTGGTTAAGAATAAAAAGCCTTGAGCTCTTGGAAAAGTAAATTGGAACGTTCCTTGCATTCTTTACTATTCTCCAGACTTCTATAGATTAACCGCTATGGTCAAACTTAACATTGGATTGCTTTATATACAATTAAGGGCCTTAAGCCTAAGAGGCCTTATGCAGGTACTTAACCCATCTGTGGGAAGATTATAACAGACATATTAACAGAATTAATGTAGAGATCTTTTGGCTAAAATATGACAGTAACTTAGGCTGATTATCAGTGACAGTGGCAGTGACACTAGCGCATCTGCTTAGTTCTGGATCAATTTAAACATATTAAAATTTCCGATCGACTGGAGGCCGTATATCGGCTGAACCGCCCGAAGTCGCCTCCCCCGGGGCGCAAATCCCTCTGATTGGCTGATCGCCTGCGGCTCGGCAAGCCTAGCCAGGGGAGCAGAGGTGGTACAGCGCCCACCCGCCACGTGGCAGGTGGGGAGGCAAGGCCCTGCAGCCTGAATAATATGAGCATACCAAGTTATACAATAAAAGGTGGGGAGACCAGCCAGTTAGTTGAAATAACTAAGTAATTGCTTTAGGCCAATAAATGCGAGAGGGGGCAAAATCCGTATTTAGACGATACTCTGACTGGTCGACTTTAGCCCGGGAATGACGCCGACGGACACGGACTACCTGCAGATGGGACAGGAGGCAGCGGCGGCCCGCGGCTGGGCCAGGGAATTCACATGGAAATAATTATATAAATTAACACGTAGGCTCACCTTAAGCGGGGGTGGAATAGCCCGATGGTTAAACATATATATATATATATATATAAATTAGCAGTATTCCTCCAGTGTGTATGGCGCGAAGGGGGGGGGTACCTGTACACAGCTCCCGACAGCGGGGGGTGGCACTCCACCAATGTGCCAATGAAGGAAGTTTCAAAGTACATATGTTCCCTTAGCATTTATACTTGTATAATACGTTATACATCACATTTATATACATATAACCGTTATAGTCTAAGGAGGCAGGTGGCGCCACAAACGGACCTGAGGTTTGGTGGGCTAAAGCAGTAGATGAAGAGTCCAGGCTCCAGGAATCGATGACTGAGGAGGAATTAGAGGCTGAGGAGCAGGTGGAAGTTTCCGGCCTATCATACTTGTATAATACTTATACAGTACATATGCAATATGCAATGCATATGCTATGCAATACATATACATGTATATATATATATATATATATATATATATATATGGTGCCGGCGGCTTGGTCTTCCAGTGGTGCAGCAACAAAAAGTCACCATGAGTGCATAGTCACAAGTTGGTATCCATCCTATCTAAGATGTTGATAGGGCATAAAAGTAAACCCAAACAATGTAAATAAATAAATTCATAAATATATATATTTAGATATATATATATACATATATATATTTTTATGTATATATATACATAGAAATATATATATGTATGTATGTATCTATTTTTATGTATAGAAATAGATATACAAATATATATATATATTCCTCTGTATATATGTGAAGTGGGCGAGACTACTCGTCCTGTGGCAATTGCGGGCTTGGGCCGATTAACCCGCATTCGGAAATGCGGGCTACTCGCCGAGACAGACCCGCATTTGCCACCATTTGCGGGACTGGGTTCCCTGCTGTAACGCGTTGCTAGGAGACGTCAATTGTGACTTTCCTAGCAGCTGTGAGAGGTCGAGCGGTTGGGCTCAGACCGATCGGACGTGTTTATGCACGCTCTGATGTTTTAGACGAGATTTAGGCCTGTATTGTCGGAATTCGGAAGAGTATTAAAGTAAATATGATGGGAAGGGACAGATCGAGGGGTATTTATTGATATTATGGAACTGGATTGTACTACTAGCATAAGAATAAAGCTGTGAGCTCTTAAAAAGTAATTGGAACGTTCCTTGCATTCTTTACTATTCTCCAGTCTTCTTGTATATTAACCGCTATGGTCAACTTGCTATTCGATTGCTTTATATGTAATTAAGGGCCTTCTGCCTGATAGGCCTTATGCAGCCGATCCACCCTTCTGCAGGGATATTAATACACATATTAACGTAGTGATATTTGGCTGAAAATAAGACATTAACGTAGGCTGATTATTAGTGACAGCAGCAGAAACACAGGGAGGGTCTGCTTAGTTCTGGATTAATTAAAGTATATTAACTCACACCGAACGACGGGGAGGAGAGCCAGTTAGTTGAAATAATAAATAACTGCTTTGGTGATATTAAATGCGGGGAGGGACAAAACCGTACTTCTGTGATACTCTGGCTGTCCGCCCTTAGCCCGATAATTACACCGAAATACGGAGGAGGTCAACCTGCGGACAGGACGAGAGGCGACAGGAAATTCACATGGAAATAATTACATAAATTAACAAGTAGGCTCGCCTTAGGTGGGGGCGAAATAGCCGAACGGTTAAATATACATAGAAATAGATATATGTGCATATATAAATATATATATTTATGTGATGTATAAGAATTATGCAAGTATAAAGGCACGAAAGGGAAGATTCCCAATATTGGTCACTCTTATGTTGTATGCTACTTCATGGGTGACCCCCCTTTCACTGTTGGGACAGGTGGTGCCACCACCCCCAATCCCTACCAGTGCCGCAAATACTGTCACTACATATATATATATATATTTATACGTATCAATATATATATACATATATCTATTTCTATCTACATATATATATATGCATAGAAATATGTATATATGAATATACATATATATTATTAGATAAAAGATTCACCCCGTACTTCCAGTACAGGGGTGAATGACAACATAGTCTAAATACGGGTGAAAATAGCTTTAGTATGGAACATGAAGTAGAAACTCTGGTTCCATGATCAAATGGCTACATATATTGGAACAGATTTGGTGAAATGGGAGAGAATGCAAAAATCCAAGATGGCGGCCATAGAACGCCGACGATTTCAATTTTAAATTGTATTAAACTAGTTATTTTATTATATTTTTCAACTCAAATGTACCGGGTAAATCTGAAGACATCTACAAAGAATAAATGTTGCTTCTTAGATTGTGAAATTAGGCTTTCATAAAGACTCAGTTCATTAGCCCGATTTTACGACCGTTTTTATATAAGGCTGGTCTTCACCCATGTACTACAAGTAGCGGGTGAATCTTTTATCTAATATATTATATGCGAGTAGGATGGAAGTTTCTAGGTTAAGCAGGCTACTCCAGTCGATGACTGGGGGAGTAGATAGGGCTGGGGAGCAGATGGAAGCTTCCGGGCCTTATTATACTCGTATAATGGCTTATACAGCATATATATATATAAATGGGTCGTTCTCAGAAGCTGTGTACCACTTGAGGTAGTCTACTAGAAATGCATATTTCAAAGAAACCCTTTATTGGAGTGTCAATATTTAGATTTCATCAGTTAGCCAAATAATGTGGGAGATAGTTTAGATCAAAAGTAAATGTTAATATTGTGTATTATGTATCTTATTGGGATGGATGTAGCTAAATACATAGAAAATTACATCACTAATTTGTGACATTGTCAACAGCATTGAAAATAAAGTGTCACAAACTTAATGAAAACCTCTGAACAACAGCTCATTTCACTTCAAATGGTCATATACAATGTCTTCATTAAGTTGAAGACATTTATTTCTAAAAAATTTAAAAGAATATGAAATAGTTAACATTTTCTGGAGTCATTAACATCGTAACATTTCGTTTCCACTTGCAAATACTATGAAACTCTGTATCAAACACTGAGTACAGATACAGTACAGGAATTATTTTCACCATTTGACACTCTATGCATGGACCCAGTTATGGTATAGTAAAAGATAAATCCTGAAATTGCCCCTAAACATTGAAATTTGAGCCGAACATTTGTGTAAAATTGTTGTTTCCACTTTGAGTATTACTCTGCTAATATTTTTTTGCTTTTCTCTTTAATATTCACAAATAAGACAAAACCATAGCAATGAGGTTTCAAATTATTATTACTACTGTTTATAAAGCAAGTGGCATGTGAAATGTCCTAAAAATGTCAAGTTTTGTGTGGAAAATATTTGATTTTGGAGTCAGATTGGTTTCCATGCTATACTGCTATTTATTGGGTGTGAGCATCATTTGACCTACTTAAATGCCAGAATATGTTTATTTTCAATTATTCAGATGCAAAAGGACATACACATTGAGGAAACTTGCTTATAGGACTTTGGCAGCATTTTGATTTTCTGGGTATGATGTCACACTATTGGTACACAACTTCTGAGAACGACCCTATAAATATATATATATATATATATATATATATATATATATATATATAGTGTGTGTGTGTGTGCTGCCGCAGAAAGCAGTTGGCACTTGAGAGTGTGGCTAGTAGAAGCCAATGGTGGCGCGGGGAGTGGGGAGGGGGTATAAAGGGAGGGTGGGTGTAGGGTCACTGAGTGATGGCACTGTGCGTTCCGTGTGTGCACAGGATGGAGTGCCCCTCCTCTCCGGCTGGGCGTGCCGAGTGGCTGGTGGCCGGCTGACGGCCCGGGGTCGCCGGCACAATGCCGCCGTGAAGGCAATCATTCTGCAACCCAGACCCTACGTCCGTGCCGAGGTCGGCGCTGTGCTTACGGGATTTGAGTTAGTTCCCAAGGCCCGCCCATCTAAATGACACAATGGAGATCAATAGGCCACACACATAGCTAGGGAAATGGGCCGAGCACTGGCAATGTGTGGTCCAGAGAGGCCGAGCTAAGCCGAGCACAGGCGGTGGCGGCCGAGTAGGGCCGAGCAGTGCTGAGCTCTTCCCAAATAGAGTCGGGTTTTGCGGAGCGTTGTCTCAGTGTTCAGATTGCTCCCTCCCCGATGGCTTCTGATGATTCTATATGATTCCCGATGACTTCCGATGACTTCCGATTACAACCGAAGACTGCCGATGCATTCCGATTACTCATGGTAATGCCCGATGACAACCGAAGACTCCCGACGACTTAAGCCAATTTCGCATAATTCCCGACGATTCCCGATCATTTCTGATAATTCCAGATGACTTCCGATAAAGCCCCCATAATTTCCTATGACTCCTGATAACTCCTGGTGACTCCCGATGACAGTCTACTGATGACCTCTGATGAATCCCGATAATTTCCGATGATACCCCATGACTTCCGATAATTCCCAATTATTTCCAATGAATTGCGACAACTCCGGCTAACCATGGTTTCTTTACATCTGTTTACACCATCGCCAACATCTTCAGCTTCTCCTAAAAACCAGATGGGATGGCTAACTGGGCCAACCAGAACACTTATTTCCTGCGTAGAAGGTCCGTTGGGGAATTGTGGCCGAGTCAAACCAAAGACTTTCAAAATTTGCGTATGTCACTATCTCGCCTAGAATAAAGAATATGCCATGACTGTTTGGCTGAGCATTAGGATATTACAAATTGTGAGTGAGTCAGTCACCAGATATCATGGTGGCAGTGGGGCAGCACTATAAAACCACCATCATTTGCCACTTTCACAAGTTGGTGCCCTTCCTGATGTGACCATCTATGTTGCTAGGATGCAAAACCCCCAATATCCCAAGCAAAAATGCTTAGGAGACCAACTTGAAATCGCTGCCCATCTCAGCACAACGTCCCCTTGAAGATTGCGGCTTATGCTTATAGAACCTAATATATTTATCTCAGAAAAGTATGGTAGAAACTCATAGACATTATATATTTATTATTAGCACATTTCACAACTGCACTCAGTGTATTAGCATATGCCATGTGCTTCTCGCGGGTTTGTTTTGCTTTGACGCATCATACAATGCACCGCGCCGTTGGAATGGTGATGTAGTCTAGACGGGATCACGGTTCCGACTGCGCATGTGCTGAAAATAGCATTGGCAGCAAAGCAAATGCGAATGGCCATTGAGTTTGTCGATACGCATAGGGCAAAATGAATAGAAATACATAACAATTTGGCATAAACATGTTTGAACTCATGCAATATAATGATCCGATGAATATAGCTAAGACAAAACCAGCCATAGTTAAACATTTTGAGCTAAGAGACATACAATTCCACACAAAGCAATCAGTGATATCCACATCACCATTATTAATTCTTATTCTAAATATTAAAATGCCAAATGTGTCAACATACACTTGTTTCAGAGGAATATATAACCAATATCTGATTAACCCTAATAATTTTCTAGTTCTACATGTCATTAACCATAGGATATAAATAAAAACATTAATAAAATAAGTAAAACTGACTCTGGCTATGGCTCTAACACTAGTCTGGGTGCCCAGATTAAATCTAAATGCACATGGCATAAGATGTGCATATTATATTGATGTAAATGCAATGCTGGATAACAGATTAATATCTTAATTTATTATATATATTTTTTTAGTTGGTATTCTATATTTCAAACAAGAGCTGAGATGAGCTGAAACTAGCACATTTCATTGCTGCACCCAGTGTATTAGCATGTGTCATGTGCTTCTCACGGGTTTGTTTTGCTCTGACGCATCCCACAATGCACCGCGCTACTGGAACGGTGATGTAGTCTATTGGGACTCCTCCGCTCACTGATCTAATGGCGTGTCCGACCCCCCCCCCCCCTCCCCCACACCCCAACCCAGCTCTGCCGGTTATTTGCAGCTAATCCCACAACTAATAAGCGACCCGACCTTGTCACTGAGCAGAATAATGTGCGGAATGTCTTACTAACAAATAGTCAACTGGAAATGTCAAAATCACCGACACGAAGCGAGACATGTAGCGCCAGTAATGCTTCACATACACCAAATACATGAACACAAATGAAACAATGCTTGTTCAAATTAGGTACAGTTTTACTTTAAATATAGCTTTCACACTGCTTTATTTGAAATAAAATTCAAATGTTGAGCTTTCTTTGATTTTCTTTAGTAATTTGGACCCACGGTCTAATAGCCCTGTCACACTATGACGTATCTTGCCAGCGTGCCGCCAACATGCAAAATCACTTTTAATTGTCGAGAAACGTCAAACTTTTTGGCGTGTGCTTGGCGTTCGTATTACATTATGCATGTTGGCGTGTCAACATGGATAATTTACTGGCGGGAACACGGGCACTACTTTCTTGGTACTATTTTCTTCTACTCGTTACTTCATACTCACCGGAGTCTTGTACTTCACTTTCACGCCAGTCTTCCTCCCTGCAAGTCGCTTCATTGGGTACACATACGACGGTGTTGGATTTGGTGTGGTGGTGAGGGTGAAGAGCTGGTATGGCGCCGAAAAAAGACAAGAATTGCAAGCAGACTGGCAAGGGCAAGTCTACATTAGGAAAAGTCTCGAAAGTAAGGAGGAAAAGTGTCCAAGTGTTGCATGTAGGAAGGGGGGATACGCCCTCTGGTCGGAGGGGCTGGGCCGCGGCTGCTAACAATGAACCGGTACCGTCAACTTCGGCTGCCCCGGACTTTCCAGACCCTGATAGTATGACGGCATTTGAAATGCAAAAGGAGGTGTTACTAAGGAATAGAGACTTAGCAGTACGAGTGGCGGACTTGGAGTCTAGGAGTGTCGTACGGCGGAGCAGGCGTGAATTCGTCGAAAGTCTGCCGTCACCGCCGAGGTCGCCGGTGGTGTTTCCCCCATTGGTGGTCCCTCTACATAGGCCTGGGGAGGCGGCAGTTCAAAGCCCCCCGAGGGGGCCTCTTCAGCTACAGAGAGTCGAGGTTATGGGCGGGGCAATGGCGGCGGCGCCGGTGTTGGCCCCGCCCCCTGTGCTTCCACAGGTAGTGCCGGTGCCTGGTACCGAGGTGCCTCCGGTGCCTCCGGTGGCGTCAGCGGTCCAGGCTCAGGAGACCGCGTCGGCGTTGGTGAAGTTGCTGTTGGACGGGTCAGCAGCGGTCAAGAAGCCAAAAGGTATAGTCTTTCAACCACATACCTTCATTACGCGTGGTGATGCATGTAGAGCGATACCAATGGGTGAAGCAACATGGCCGGAGTATTTCGGTGCGCTGAAGAGGGTGGCTGCTCATCCTTCGCTTCCGCCGGGGTGGCTGCCGGCGCTGTCACAACATGAAGAGGAGCTGGCGGAGCTCGCTGAGACCTGGCACTGGCCGACATGTCGTCGGTGGTCCGAGAAGGTGTTTAAGCGTATGGCTGCTGGTATGATAAAGAACGACTGGGAAAATGAGACAGCAATTAAAGATCTGCAACGGGACGTCTGCTCGGTGGCCATGAAGCAGGCACAGGCGGCATTCCAACAGTATTCCTATCAGTCAGCTGTTGGGAAGCAGCTGTCAAGTGTGACACCAGTGGTGCAGTCGGCGTCACTTGTGCCGGTGCAACAACAACAACAGCAAGCATCTCAGCCGATCAATCCTAGGGATGATTATGTGAAAGAAGTGAACGGTGTTCCGTGTCATAAGTGGAATTGGGGGGATGCGTGTGGGTTTACTGATTCACATGGAGTGTTGCCTGGTCGATTTATCCATAATTGTGCTTGGTGCGCGTTACGGTATAATAGGATTTTGAACCACCGTGAGCAGGACTGCCTAAAGAAGAGGCGGTTCCTTGATAAGAAGGCGCCTCCGGTGGCTGCAGCAGCTACCCCGGAAGTGAGTGTAGATTTACCTGTGTCTACTGTATCCAGTGTTCAGGTACACGAGAAGTCTCTTTGCCCGTGTGCGGAGGGGCGGTACAATGACGAGCAATCGCGGGCGACTGAAGACTGTAATAACAACAATAAAGTAGTGACGCCAGCTGTGGCCGGTGCTGGCGGTGCTGATCAGCTGGTCAGCGGCTCTGGGGTACTGGGTCATAGAAACTCTGTGTTGCTGGACTCATGTGAGCTTCCAGTTGGCTCCGATCGTGATGATGATCCTGTTCTGTCTGCTTCCTTGCCTACATGTATTACTGTGCCTGCTCTTGAAAATGTTAATCGTGATATTGATTTCGGTACTTCTGATGACTTATCTGTTGACTTTATGTGTGGTTGCTTTGATCCAGGTTTCTTGTTTGTCGACGACCCATTGCCGGGTTCAGCTGCGGAAGCATACGCCCCCCCCCCCACACCGATAGATTATAGGCCGACTTTGCTGTCATTTTGGCCTGAGGCTGTTCCTAACGCATGGTTAGATTTTAAGTCCTATTTCGATATTTTTGCTGCGGTCAGACTAACGGGACTTCCTAATTACCTTGCAGCGAAAGTTCCGGTTCCATCGGGGTTGAACATTGCTAGTTGGAAAGAGTTGCTTACTGATTATCCAGATGTACAAGTGATTGACCATCTAGAATTTGGGTGGCCAATAGACTATTCAGCTAGTTTTCCTCCAACTCCTACGTTGAAGAATCATGTGCCTCATCATGAGCTTATAACACATGTAGTCTCCTTTATAAAGAAAGAGTGTGGCTTTGATGCTATGCTGGGCCCGTTTAAGTAGGCTCCGTTTTCTCCCTGGCTGCAGATAAGTCCTGTAATGACAAGGCCTAAAAAAGATTCAAATGAAAAACGAATAATAATAGACCTTAGCTTCCCTTTGGGGGCTAGTGTAAATTCAGGAATTAAGAAGGGTTTCTACCAAGGTAGACCTTTTTCTTTTTCCCTTCCATCTGTAACGACCTTGTCGGATAGACTAGTGGTTACCGGCACGTCCTCATATCTCTGGGCGGCGGATCTCGCCCGTGCTTATAGGCAATTAAGGGTGTGCCCGCTGTCGGTTCCACTTTTAGGGATAATGCTGAACGATGAAATCTTTATTGATATTGCTCCTCCATTTAGGTGCCGCACATCTGCCCTCGCATGTGTGAGGACCACGAGGGCGGTGGTCTGGTTAATGAGGCAGAAAGGTTTTTTCTGCTTATGTTACCTAGACGATTTTGTCGGAGTCGAGAATACTAGAGAAAGAGCGCTACAGGCGTATGATTTTTCTTTGAAGTAACGGACAGGCTAGGCTTGGCTCTAGCTCCGGGTTAATGTACTCCTCCCTCTACCAAGCTATGTTGGCTAGGTTTTGTCATTGATGTTTTTAATATGACTGTCACTATTCCAGAGGAGAAGCTGGCAGAAGTCCTCAGTGAGTGTCGGGCTTGGAAAGACAAACGGGTCGCTTCGAAGAAGCAACTTCAGAGTATAGCGGGAAAAATGCAACATGTTGCGAAGTGTGTGAAGCCTGCGAGGGCGTTTATGAACCGTGTGTTAGCAGCAATTAGGGCATCGCCGAATGCTGGCCAGCATCCGTTCTTGGATGAAATCATGAAGGATATTGACTGGTTCTTGAACTTTGCAGTGAAGTTCAATACGGTTGTTATTCTTCCTCTGAAGCCGGTTACTAATTGGGTGATAGAGTGTGACTCGACGTTAAAAGCAGGGGGGGGGCTTTCTCCCCAGTGGCATACTATGCGGCAGAATATCCCGTCGAGGTGATAGAGGCATTAAAATTTATTAATCAGTTGGAGGCCTTTGATTTAATAACGGCTCTGCTGTTTTTGCTTCCGGAGTTTCCGAGGAACTGAACGATGAAATCTTTATTGATATTGCTCCTCCATTTAGGTGCCGCACATCTGCCCTCGCATGTGTGAGGACCACGAGGGCGGTGGTCTGGTTAATGAGGCAGAAAGGTTTTTTCTGCTTATGTTACCTAGACGATTTTGTCGGAGTCGAGAATACTAGAGAAAGAGCGCTACAGGCGTATGATTTTTCTTTGAAGTAACGGACAGGCTAGGTTTGGCTCTAGCTCCGGGTTAATGTACTCCTCCCTCTACCAAGCTATGTTGGCTAGGTTTCGTTATTGATGTTGTTAATATGACTGTAACTATTCCAGAGGAGAAGCTGGCAGAAGTCCTCAGTGAGTGTCGGGCTTGGAAAGACAAACGGGTTGCTTCGAAGAAGCAACTTCAGAGCATAGCGGGAAAAATGCAACATGTTGCGAAGTGTGTGAAGCCTGCGAGGGCGTTTATGAACCGTGTGTTAGCAGCAATTAGGGCGTCGCCGAATGCTGGCCAGCATCCGTTTTCGGATGAAATCATGAAGGATATTGACTGGTTCTTGAACTTTGCAGTGAAGTTCAATACGGTTGTTCTTCTTCCTCTGAAGCCGGTTACTAATTGGGTGATAGAGTGTGATTCTACGCTAAAAGCAGGGGGGGCTTTCTCCCCAGTTGCATACTATGCGGCAGAATACCCAGTAGAGGTGGTAGAGGCATTAAAATTTATTAATCAGTTGGAGGCCTTTAATTTAATAACGGCTCTGCTGTTTTTGCTTCCGGAGGTTCCTAGGAATTATAATGTGGTAGTGAATACCGATAATTTGGTCTCCCAACAAGTGCTGGCTTCGGGTGGAGGGAGGGATAAATTGTTAACCGCTTTTGCAAGGCAAATTTGGTTGATTGCTGTATTAAATAGCTGTGATATTACTATCCTACACAAAGACGGAGCCTCTTTGGTTCTAGCAGATAATTTGAGCAGACTTCACTCTAACAAGCAGGCCGAAGAAGCAGCACTGACCGAGTGCCGTAGGAGGAATTTAAAGCGTGTCTCAGTGTCATTCTCTCTGAAAAATATTGATTTTTCCTTGTAAATGATGTTATCATAATCCTGGAAGATAGCCATTTTTCTGCTTCTATCTTCCAGGCTACAGCTTGACTCACCATCTGGAACTAGTGTCTGCTTTGACAGATGCTCTCTCCAGGGGTACTTGGGCAAACAAACGCCTGCATCTACAGACATATGAGAGGTTCTGTCTGAGTCATCGTGTGGACATGCTGAGGCCCTCGGTCTATGATATACTGTCATATATAATGTTTCTTAACTCATTTCTCAGATCTCCAGGTTATGTAGCCAATTATCTGAGTGGAGCTAAAGCCTGTATTCAGGCTCTTGGAGGTGAAGTCACTAACTTTGAAGCCTATCATGTTGCGATTTTGAAGAAAGGAATTGTAAAAAATTCAACTCACGTTATATCACGAGCTTCGCCTCTCACACCTAACGAGTTTAACATGATAATTGCCTATCTTGCTGTCTTTAATGAGCAAGCATTTGTGTATGTTGCTGCGCTACTGATAATCTATTTTACATTATCTCGACAGAGTAATGTCACGACACCCTCCTCTGCCGCGATGGGTGCACATACCATCCGAGCAGCTGATATAGTTCTCACTAATCACGGGCTCCTGGTATCAGTTACCTCCTCAAAAACGAGAACTACATCTCAACCTCCGTTGACCTATCTTCTTCCAAGATTGCCATCATCTCAATCTTGTCCTGTTGCTGCATGGCTGAGGTATAAGAATTTTGCTAATCCTCCTCTGAATGGTCCTGCATTTATCCTGCCTTCAGGTCAACCTTTGACATCCCTGTGTCTGACAAAAGTCTTGTCTGCTGCGGCTCATATCCTGCTTGGACCTGAACGTTCATTGACTCTCCATAGCCTTCGCAGGGGTGCCGTGCAGGCATGCGTGAGGGCAGGGGTGGCACTTAGTGCTATAAAAGAAGCAGGGCCGTGGAGTAGCGATGCTGTATCAGCGTATCTACCGCAGACGGTAATCTCCGCAGTACCATCAGCCCTCGCCTCTATTTTGGGTTGAGGGCTGCTGCTCGGTGCTAGTCGGTTTTTCCATCTTGTTCCTGACCTATCTTCATCTCAACATAACAACATTTAACCAGACTCATCTTTGGGCACTAATCCTTGATCGATATGCCTGACAACTATCACGATATCATTTAACCCAACTGGTACTCTATACGATACCTCGATAACAACAAATGTCATTTCAATTCATGACACGATACACGATACCGATATGTTCTCCAGCCAAGATCGACCTGCCTGCAGGTTATGTTCTCCAGTACATTTTTGTTATCTCCACTCATGTCTTGTCTTCAGTTTGTTCCCGTATGTAAATTATTCCAGCGATGTCGACGTGCTTCTGACGTCGCCATAATATTGGCACTCGCGCGTTGTCACGCGTTGTCGCACGTCGAAAGTTTTGTGCAAGCACAACATTTTTTCGTTCATCAACGATTACCAATGCGTGCCTAACGCATGCGTAATGCTTCCAGACGTCTCCCGACGTTTCGCCAAAAAGTGACACATGTCGACACGCGTTGGCGAGGAACGTCGTAATGTGACAGCACCATAAGCATTACTGGTCAATAACACCATCGAGTCTAATTGGCATCAGATCCTATTTCCAGGGAACTGGGAAGGACGTTTGTTTCTTGTTGGTTTGCGTCCTAGCAACATCTAAGGTCATAACAGGTAGGGTACCGAGTTGTGACTGTGCGCACTCATGGCGACTTTATAGTGCTGCACCACTTGGATTTTGTTTGTTTGTTGTTTTACATCCTAGCAACATCTAAGGTCATATCAGCATGGGCCCCACCTGGAGACCATGTTGTCAACACCATGACACAATATCCCACACAGTCACATTATCCTGATACTGTGCAAACCGGTCCTTGTCCTATCATATTAATGCCGAGCACAAGGCTATGTAGCGACAAATCTAAATTTGATAAGTCATTGGTTTGACTAGGCTGGGATTCGAACTCCCGACCGCTCGCATGGGAGGCCTGTGCTCTACTGATTCGGCCACCGCGTCCGATGGGTAGGATGTAGGGATGGTTATTGTGTGTAGGGTGGGGTGAGATAAGCCTGTTTGCACTACTCAAGTAAGGTGCGAGTGCAAAAGGAAAAGGAATTAGTAATGTGAACATGGCTTAATGGGATAGAGGTGAGGGGAGGGGTGATTGTGAGTTTGGCAGCCATTTGCAACTTTGCATGCATATTCATAGATTACCATTATTGTTAGGTTATAGTGAAACCCCATAAGAAGACGCCCCGATTTAAAATGAATTCAGATATAACGCAATGTTTCATTGGACCCAGACTTCCTTAACTGAAAGGTAATTCAGTTTGTTTGTTTGTTTGTTGTTTTACGTCCTAGCAACATCTAAGGTCATATCAGGACGGGTACCGACTTGTGACAGTGCGCACTCATGGTGACTTTATAGTGCTGTCCCACTGGGAAACCAGGCCGCCGGCACCATGACCTGGTATCCCACTCAGTCACATTATTGACACTGAGCACACCAGTCCTTGCCCTATCCTAATAATGCCGAGCGCCTGGCTAGGAAGCGACAAGTATCAATTTTAAAGTCATTGGTTTGACTCGACCGGGACTCGAACCCACGACCCCACGATCTACCAGCACTGGAGACGGACGCTCCAACCCACTCGGCCACCCCGTCTGGTAGGTAATTCAGTAAATTGACCTTGACTTAGAGCGACTCTGCTGTTTTTGCGATGACATTTTATGGAGGCCAATGATCGCGTTACAATGTAGTTTCACTGTATATATGTATATATATATATCATGCTATAATTTAATACAAAAATAACTCAATTGATCATTTGTTTGCATTTGCATCTTCGATGCTTGCATGGGCACACATAGCGAGGAAGCAGGATTAGGGGGAAAAGTCACTTTATTCCTAGGCACAGTTAAGGTCATTGGCGCGCAGTGAATCACTGAAGAGAGTAAGCAGCATACATATGGACGAAGTAATGTACAAATAGAGAATAGAAAAACAATAATTACGACATGGGACAAAACCCAAACAAACAGTGAAATACTCTAATGCATGCACATTTTTTAACGACGGTTTTTTGTAATATGATTCCTCAGATATACATATTTAATTACTTCTCTGATTTAGGTGTATTGTTTGACATAATCAGGCAGAGGTGCGGGTGAGTATAGGGTGAGAAAATGTGTGCCAAAGCTGGGTTGTGGGGCATAGAGTGACGAAAGGGAGTGGGTTGGTGTATGAGGAAGAGTTAGAGCGAGTGGTGGCTGTTGCTTGGCTGAAGAGGTGAAGCTTCAGCCAATGGCCAGCGGGGTGTGTGAGAGCGTGGTCGGGGTGATTTCAACTTTTCTGTTCCGTCCGACCCCAACAAGGGCAGCGAATGAGCACCCTTGCACGCATTCAACTCAATATATTATATTATCTACTGTAGTCATCTGATGTGATAATTGTCTGGAATGATCGGGGATGCTCATTCGTGTTCATTGCTTGGCGCAAGGACCGCGAAGCTGACACGCCCCCCTCCCCCCCCCCCCACCCCTGCTACTGCCGCCGGGGTGGAGGGGGCGGGCCTGGGGGAGAGGGGGAGGGATGGGGGAGAGGGGAAGCCCCCACCCAACCCAACTGGCAGGGGAGGGGGCTTCCACAAAGACACTCAACTCCTGCCACTGGCCAACCAATCACACAGCCACAGAATAAAAGCACCTCCACACCAGAACACCAATCAGATAACAAACTGGAGCCCATGTCTCCACCCCATCTAGTGGTCAGTCTGCAACAGCCTCTCTGACTGACCACACCTACAAACCTCTTATTCACCCGCCCATCCACACCTGCGGACTGATTGGCCGAGCCAATCAAAACACAAAACAACAAACCAAACAACATTTTTCAAATTACCATTCAAAGACATTTGACATTTGAGTTGTTATCTACCCCACGATTGACACACAAGCAATTCAACTATCAAATTGGAATGATATTCAACAAATCATAACTATATTGTTTATTTACTTCTCTCATCACCAATTTTATTCGCTCTGCTTGTTAAATGTTATCTTCTCATATAATCACTTCTTATTGCTATGTTATATCATCATATGTGCAGCATGTTACATCTCATCCCATAAACTGATCATATAACATGACCTTATGTCGGTTGTTGCTGCTCTCATACCAACATAATTGATGATGATGGGGCGGAGGCACCCGAATAAAAGCCATGTCTTCCCAAACTCAGCTTCCACATCTTCTGTGCCCGAGAGCGATGTCCATTAATTAAAATATACATTGGAAATGAACAAGTAGTGTCATGGTTAGCACACAAGCCCCAGAATGGCTAGAAGTTTGGGTTGAATTCTGCTTTAGGTACAATATTTCCCATTTTCATCACCCCCTTGACACTGGTTGCCATGACCTGCATCCCATACAAGCTATGCACTGTATGGTTGTTGAACTTACCCTTTGTATGTATGTAAGTGCATTGCCTTATGTATGTATGTGTAAGTGTTAAACAACTTACAGATATCAACCATTTAAAAGATTTACAATTCCAAGGAAACGAGTGTAGTAAACTGCACTGACCTCGTCAGGCAAGAAGCCATAGAAACAGGTAGGTGTGGATAGGGTGATTGCATAAGGGAGTCTAGGTAGTGTAATGGTTAGCATGCTAGCCTTCGAATGGCAAGAAGCATGGGTTCGAAACCCGTTCTATGCGCAATATTTCCATTTCCATTACTCCAACCACCCAGGTATCCCTGATTGAAGATATTTGTGAAATAATTATAATGCCATGCATACAGAAATCCAATTAAGTTATGCTTCCATAATTAGACAGGCGGAGACAGTGTTCTATAATGGCTGTTTATTCAGGTAGAGGACAGGTTATCATATACAGGTGTGGTTGTCATGGTAATTATTCCCTCGGGGATTCGCCCCTCCCCCGCAGTAGATGTTATGCTGAAACTGAACCCTCAACCCTACCCGTTAGTGTCTTATTAGCGGTGTGGGTGGGTGGGTGAAGATAGGCTTGAGGAGTTGTCCGGTTGACGTCTGGAGGCGAAGTGCGGGCCGTGGAGGTGGTTTAGTTTCAAATCGGGAGGTCACGTGATCGTTTTTGGCGGGAACTGAGAGGCTTGTTGTAAGTGGGGAGTTGGTGGGTGTCACACAAGGTGGCACCACCATAGTCCTATGGCTGGGGTGGTTAGTTGGTTGGGGTATGAGTGTAGGGGCATCTGGGGAGTTGGGTGGGGGTCCCGCCCCCGCCTGTGAATTACTCATGTTACTAGTAACATGCACAATTATTCACCATCAAGAAGTTATTTTGCAGTATTGTTTAATACGGTCAGTTTAGCAAGTGGTATGATGATTGAATAAGTCATCAAAACTCAAGACAAAGTAAATATGGATTTATTAGACAAATAGAATTAGGACCTCAATTTTCACTGCTGGTCAGCACTAATCCTTTCCTTTGAATTTTGTTTTCATAGAATTGAAATTTTGTTGTAGTAGTAATGCGCTATATCAACAGAATGTGTTTCTGTTTTTATCCTGTAGACAGCAAAGCACTTTAACTATAGACTCCCCTGTGTCATTAGTGTCAATGATCACAACCAGGACATATTTGTTTGTTTGGTAAACGAATTTTATTCCTATGTCATTTCTCAGTTCCATAACACTGGTCTTCCGGCCGTGACTGATACAGTTAATTGCACAAAAAGTTTACATGATTTTTAAAGTATAATTAAAAGACAGATGATACAATAAGCAAAAAGGTTTGAGGTGCAGCATTTTCTCATGACAACCCTTTAGCAATGTTCTGAAGTTTGAAAACTATTATTTTAAGTAGTGTTTTTAGTCTTTGTCATAGTTCAGTATGACCAGGTGCACTTTTGATATAATACATATTGTTGTGTGTAAAAAGTAAAGGATCTAGGTGTCGGTTTTAGAATCTTTGAATCAATAAATTGAAATTTCCATACTATTGACTTGGCTACTGATTTTATGTTATAGTTTGTAGGGAACACGAAGATTGAAGAGAATGCTGGGAGAGGGAACATGGGTATGAAAGATTGTATGTTGCATTGTGGACGGTTGTTGGGTAGGTAGTCAGTAACTATAGGCGAATATTACCCCTCTATATTGCATTAATCTGTAGAGCAACATTCTCCTCCTCAATACGTCTTATCCAACTGAGAATTATATTCTAACTGTGGTAATTTTAATTCACTTACTAAACATTACTCATTTAATCATTAATCTCAACCTCAATTATATAATGAACTCATATCATTATCATGGTAATTGTCTTCAATGACCCCTGTGATCAGATCCTTACAAATATTCCCCCCACTTTATGCTAGGAGGAGAATGCTTCCATGTGGAGACTCACAGGAGAACCAATAATTGCTATGGTCTATCTTTCAAATAAAATAACTATCATAAAACTCACGAACGTGATTAAATAAATGGACACCATATATTATCTAGTCTCACTTTATAATGAACCTAACTAACTATCAGAAATAAATAAAATAACAAGAATGGAAAGGGATAATAATATATTCAAGAATTCAAACAGTAATGCGGCCCTCCAGACCCAATATCAGAGGGGTCCGCTTTGTGATATAGTTAACAACTGATTTTGTACTCGTCATCTCTGAAAGAAAAGTTTACGAGAAATGTATTTGATTGAAAGCATGTTTTCTTAATATGTTACTTTCAAAATATGACAATTGGTGTTCACACAACCCATGTTAAGATGGAAGTGAATCACTATTTCTGTGAGGAGAGTGTGTGATGCAAATATACATACGTGCATATTTACATATGTATTTACATATATACAAATACAGTAAACCTTCTCTAAATTGACCGACTATGGGATCAACTTTAAATGATTCATTTCGGGAGGTGGTCAGTTTAGGGAGTTTTTTAAAATCATTACAATGGTATTGTATAGGCGATCGTTTGTGACCCAAATAAAGTGATCGATATAGGGGAGTGGTCAATCTGTGGAGGTGAGCAGTTAGAGAGGCTTTACTGTATACACATAAACACATATGCGCACATGTACACATAAACATATGCACATTATGCACATATAAATACATACATGCATACATACATGTATGCACACACATACAGGAAGCGAAGTTCATCTACTGTAGAATATTTGCGAGCAGAATTTCACTGCAATACATACAAGAAAGAAATGTTGGACAAAAACCTGACTAAGTTTGCACATCAAAACCTATGCATTCATATTTATGATAAAAATCAAATAAATACAAATTATTCAAATATGACAAGTGGCGATGGATTCAAAAGGCAATTACGGCTGTAGTAAGGGTTGATGGTGCCTTGCAAAGAGGCAGCAGATTAGGGGAAACTTGCAGAAGTTTGCATATTAAACTGACCCGGTATAGGCCGCTGAGATACGACCCATACTCCGACAAATGCTCTCCAAGCATACGTTTGCCAGTTTTCAGTTTATGCAGTACATATGTAGGGGGAGATTGGTTGCTACTGTTGCGTTGTATTAGTCCAGCAGCACTAACACTTTTAGACAACCATATAGAGAAAAATATTTTAGAAATTGCAATCTAAAATGATAAATATAAAGTTCAAATGTTTATTTATCATAACCAGATACTTTTTGTGTGAATAATTGATTAAACCATGTAGATTAATAGACCTTAAAAGTTGAATTGAGAGCTTTCTGTGGCTGCCATCTTGGTGGTTGC
>CM059189.1:100729937-100754968 GCA_030323885.1 Branchipolynoe longqiensis | reverse complement strand
ACCTTCCACATTCATTCACACCTTCCATATTCATTCACACCTTCCACATTCATTCACACCTTCCATATTCATTCACACCTTCCACATTCATTCACACCTCCATATTCATCCACACCTTCCACATTCATTCACACCTCCATATTCATCCACACCTTCCACATTCATTCACACCTCCATATTCATCCACACCTTCCACATTCATTCACACCTCCATATTCATTCACACCTTCCACATTCATTCACACCTCCATATTCATTCACACCTTCCACATTCATTCACACCTTCCACATTCATTCACACCTCCATATTCATCCACACCTTCCACATTCATTCACACCTCCATATTCATCCACACCTTCCACATTCATTCACACCTCCATATTCATTCACACCTTCCACATTCATTCACACCTTCCACATTCATTCACACCTTCCACATTCATCCACACCTTCCACATTCATTCACACCTCCATATTCATCCACACCTTCCACATTCATTCACACCTCCATATTCATCCACACCTTCCACATTCATTCACACCTCCATATTCATTCACACCTTCCACATTCATTCACACCTTCCATATTCATTCACACCTTCCACATTCATTCACACCTTCCACATTCATTCACACCTCCATATTCATCCACACCTTCCACATTCATTCACACCTCCATATTCATCCACACCTTCCACATTCATTCACACCTCCATATTCATCCACACCTTCCACATTCATTCACACCTTCCACATTCATTCACACCTCCATATTCATCCACACCTTCCACATTCATTCACACCTCCATATTCATCCACATCTTCCACATTCATTCACACCTCCATATTCATCCACACCTTCCACATTCATTCACACCTTCCACATTCATTCACACCTTCCACATTCATTCACACCTCCATATTCATCCACACCTTCCACATTCATTCACACCTCCATATTCATCCACACCTTCCACATTCATTCACACCTCCATATTCATTCACACCTTCCACATTCATTCACACCTTCCACATTCATTCACACCTCCATATTCATCCACACCTTCCACATTCATTCACACCTCCATATTCATTCACACCTTCCACATTCATTCACACCTTCCACATTCATCCACACCTTCCACATTCATTCACACCTCCATATTCATCCACACCTTCCACATTCATTCACACCTTCCATATTCATCCACACCTTCCACATTCATTCACACCTTCCACATTCCACACCTTCCATAATTCATCAACCTTCCACATTCATTCACACCTTCCACATTCATTCACACCTCCATATTCATTCACACCTTCCACATTCATTCACACCTTCCACATTCATTCACACCTCCATATTCATCCACACCTTCCACATTCATTCACACCTTCCATATTCATTCACACCTTCCACATTCATTCACACCTTCCACATTCATCCACACCTTCCACATTCATTCACACCTCCATATTCATCCACACCTTCCACATTCATTCACACCTTCCATATTCATTCACAGCCTCCATATTCATTCACACCTTCCACATTCATTCGCACCTTCCACATTTATTCACACATTCCACATTTATTCACACCTTCCACATTCATTCACACCTTCCACATTCATTCACACCTTCCACATTCATTCACACCTCCATATTCATCCACACGTTCCACATTCATTCACACCTCCATATTCATTCACACCTTCCACATTCATTCACACCTTCCATATTCATCCACACCTTCCACATTCACTAACACCTTCCATATTCATTCACACCTTCCACATTCATTCACACCTTCCACATTCATCCACACCTTCCACATTCATTCACACCTTCCACATTCATCCACACCTCCATATTCATTCACAGCCTCCATATTCATTCACACCTTCCACATTCATTCACACCTTCCACATTCATTCACACCTCCATATTCATCCACACGTTCCACATTCATTCACACCTCCATATTCATTCACACCTTCCACATTCATTCACACCTCCATATTCATCCACACGTTCCACATTCATTCACACCTCCATATTCATTCACACCTTCCACATTCATTCACACCTCCATATTCATCCACACCTTCCACATTCATTCACACCTCCATATTCATCCACACCTTCCACATTCATTCACACCTCCATATTCATCCACACCTTCCACATTCATTCACACCTTCCACATTCATCACACCTTCCATATTCATCCACACCTTCCACATTCATTCACACCTCCATATTCATCCACACCTTCCACATTCATTCACACCTCCATATTCATCCACACCTTCCACATTCATTCACACCTCCATATTCATCCACACCTTCCACATTCATTCACACCTCCATATTCATCCACACCTTCCATATTCATTCACACCTTCCATATTCATTCACACCCTCCACATTCATTCACACCTTCCACATTCATTCACACCTTCCACATTCATTCAAACCTTCCACATTCATTCACACCTTCCACATTCATTCACACCTTCCACATTCATTCACACCTTCCACATTCATTCACACCTTCCACATTCATTCACACCTCCATATTCATTCACGCCTTCCACATTCATTCTCACCTTCCATATTCAGTCACACCTCCATATTCATCCACACCTTCCACATTCATTCACACCTTCCATATTCATTCACAGCCTCCATATTCATTCACACCTTCCACATTCATTCTCACCTTCCATATTCATTCACACCTCCATATTCATCCACACCTTCCACATTCATTCACACCTCCATATTCATCCACACCGTCCATATTCATTCACACCTTCCACATTCATTCACACCTTCCATATTCATCCACACCTTCCACATTCATTCACACCTCCATATTCATCCACAGCGTCCACATTCATCCACACCTTCCACATTCATTCACACCTCCATATTCATCCACACCGTCCATATTCATTCACACCTTCCACATTCATTCACACCTTCCATATTCATCCACACCTTCCATATTCATCCACACCTTCCACATTCATTCACACCTCCATATTCTTCCACACCTTCCATATTCATTCACACCTTCCACATTCATTCACACCTTCCACATTCATTCACACCTTCCACATTCATTCACACCTCCACATTCATTCACACCTTCCACATTCATTCACACCTTCCACATTCATTCACACCTTCCACATTTATTCACACCTTCCATATTCATTCACACCTTCCATATTCATTCACAGCCTCCATGTTCATTCACACCTTCCACATTCATTCTCACCTTCCATATTCATTCACACCTCCATATTCATCCACACCTTCCACATTCATTCACACCTTCCATATTCATTCACAGCCTCCATATTCATTCACACCTTCCACATTCATTCTCACCTTCCATATTCATTCACACCTCCATATTCATCCACACCTTCCACATTCATTCACACATTCCACATTTATTCACACCTTCCACATTTATTCACACCTTCCACATTCATTCACACATTCCACATTCATTCACACATTCCACATTCATTCACACCTTCCACATTCATTCACACCTTCCACACCCAGTGCTCCGCAATGGTAGAGTAGGGCGAGGACTAGTTGGCCGAGTGCCAGGATAGCGGCAGTGAGTGGGATATTGCATTATGGTGGCATCATAGCGCTAGCACTAAACGCCACCATGAGGGTGCACCACTGTCACAAGTCGGCTTAAGTGTAAAACTTAAAACAAAATCTGTGCCCACCTATCCACTCATTCACTCACATCCCCTCATTCACCGACTCACTCACTCACTCACTCACTCACTCACTCACTCGTCCACCCACTCACCCACACACATCTACTCACTCACTTATTCACTCGACCTTAGATGTTGCTAGGACGTAAAACAACAACAAACAACAACTTATTCACTCACTCACCCATCCCCCCACTCACCACCCACACACACCTTCCCACTCACCTACTCACTCACCTACTCACTCACTCACTCAGCCACTCACTCACATCCACTCATTCACCGAATCACTCACTCGCCCAGCCACTGACCCACCTACTCGCTCACTCACTGACTCACTCAACCACTTATTCGCTCACTCACCCATCCTACTCACTCACTCATTCGCTCACTCACTCAAGCACCCACCAATTCATTCATTTACCCACTCAACCACTTACTCACCCACTCACCCAATCGCTCAACCACTACTCACACACCTATACACTACACACACTCACCACTCACTTCACCCACTTGATACTTTGCCTGGTATTTGACATTATTAGGATAGTTGGGAACTGGTTGCCATGAGTGCACACTGTCATAAGTCAGGTACACATCCTGATATGACCTTAGATGTTGCAAGGACATAAATCAACAACAAGCAAACACACACACACATACACCAACACATGCGGCATGAGTCGCACTGTCACAAGTCAAGTGCCTGTCCTGATATGACCTTAGATGTTGCTAGGACGTAAAACAATAACAAACAAACTCACACACACACACCAACACACGCGCATGCGTCGCACTGTCACAAATCGAGTGCCCGTCCTGATATGGCCTTAGATGTTGCTAGTACATAAAACAACAAGAAGGAAACAAACTCACACACCAACACACAAAAAAGCTTGTTTTATTTAACAATGCCTCTAGAGCGCATTGATTTTCATATCATCGGCTATTGGACGTCAAACATATGGTCATTCTGACATATTTCTTTGGAGGAAACCTGCTGCCATCACTAAGGCTACTCTTTCCGATAAGCTACAAGGGGTCTTTTATACACACTTTCACACAGTCAGGACAAAACATACCACAGCCTTTGATGAACCAGTTATGGACCACTGGTTGGAACGGGAAATATCCCAAACTGCAAATGTGTCCACTGAGCAGGATCAATCGGATGACCCACACCTTCACCAGTGGACACTCTACCGCCTGAGCTACGTCGCGCTCCTTCACCAACACACGCACGCGGCATGGGGGTGCTGGGTGAGCTGTCCGTGCGAGTCCGGGATCCGACCCGACAAGGCATGACGGACCTGTGATTTAAACCTGTCGACGCCTCAGTGCGTCCCAGCCACGCGCCCGACTTAACCAGCACTTCGCCGAGAGAACCGACACCGCACAAGGGGCACTCGACAGCGCCCGCAACGTTGCCACCTCCCACCCGCCCTCCGAATATAAACAACCACCGGGCACCCCCCCCCCCCCACACACACACTCCCACACTCCCCACCGGCAGCAATGGCGACAGATGGCCCGAGTAGAACGATGTAAGCGTGCTATATAGCGCCATATACCGCTGGCTAATTAAGTTGCACTTGCATGGAAACATAGGTGGTTGTTTGTAATGCCGGGTTTCAAGAGGTCGGGGTGATGAGAGCCATGTATATATTATGCAAGTGGCAGTATCCATATTCACCCTCACACTCATGCATATATGCATGTTCCGGGTCCGGCGCAGACGAACCCATCGCGGTTACCAATGGTTACATCAGAGTCGCACCTAGCGGTAACTCGAGACGCGAATGTTCTGCATTTTCGGTGACGTCATTGCAGTGACCGAGATCACGTGATTGGCCGGCCGTTGGTTGGCAACGAGTACTTACTGCAAGTAATTCGCGTCATCTTTCGCGTGGGTATGAACTTTGGAGGGGGGGGGGGGCGGGAGGGGGAGGGGGATATACGCGAGGTCTTGTGGATTTATTCCTGACATACAGGTGGATTTTTTGTCTGTACAAAATATAATAAAGAGCAGCATTTATTACTATATATATGGGATGTCATTGTAAACCATATATATAGCTGGTATATAAATATATGGGTATAAATCATCGGTATGAGGTTTATTATTATTATTATTATTATTACTATTATTATTATTATTATTATTACTATTATTATTATTATTATTATTATTATCATTGTTACTGTATAATATTGTTAACGTCCAATAATGGACAATATCGATTAACTGCGGCCTGCTGGCCTACGGTGGCGCCGCCACCGGCAGCTCTTGGTACTTATGCTCACTCGCTGTATGGATCACTTTGCTCATATATATTTATATATATATATGTATATATGATCTATTTCATTGTATACGATATATATATATTTATATATATATATTTATGCATATATGGTATACAATGAAATTATTTCAAACATTTCTCGGGCGCGAATGTCACAGTAGAGCGTCCCGGTTTGAATTCGTGACGATGGCGGCGCTACCGGTCACGTGGTGGGAGGGGCCAGACACAGAGTAAGGCACCTAATAAGTGGAATAAAGAACAGTAACATAAGAATTCCCTTCCCCACCTTTATACTCGCAGAGTTACTTATATATAATGACATGAGTTGAAATGTCCCCTAACAGGAAGTAAAATGTCATCTAACATTTGTAATAAGAATTGTAATGTAATCTAACATGAAGTGTAATACCGTCTAGTATTGAAATGCACTATTGTCTAGCCTCACATGTAATGTAGGTCCTCTGATAATAACATGAGATGAAATGTCACCTAACAGGAGGTAAAATGTCATCTAACATTAAATGAAATGTCTTCTACCATTAATGAAAAACCATCTAGCATTGAAATGCAGTAGTCTAATATGAAATATCATAGTAACATTATGTTAAATGTCACCTAGTAGAACATAAAGTGTCATCCAACATGAAATAGAATGTCATCTAACTTGAAATGCAAAACGATCGAACATAATTAGAAGCATTGCAATGCACCACTATCAAAATGAAAAGCATTGTCCTCATAATAACATATCAAATGTCACCTAGCAGAAGGTAAAAATGTCATCTAACAATAGTAGTGTAGTAGTCTGCACTGACCTCTCAGGCAAGTAACCACATAGACGGGTAGGCGTGGGTAGTGTGCTGATATCAGGGAGCCTAGGTGGTGTAATGGTTAGCACACTGGCCCGGAATGCATAGAGATGTGGGTTCGAGTCCCGCTCTAAGCGCAATATGTCCCATTTTCATCACCCCCCATGACACTGATTGCCGTGACCATGATCCTGGACAAGCTACGCACTGTATAGTTATTGAACCTACTCTGTGTATGTATGTGTTAGTGCATTGCCTGTGTGTATGTAATTGTAAGCATTAAACGACAATTCCAAGGGGACGAGTGTAGTAGTCTGCACTGACCTCTCAGGCAGTAACCACATAGACAGGTAGGCATGGGTAGTGTGGTGATATCAGGGAGCCTAGGTGGTGAAATGGTTAGCACACTGGCCTAGGCGCAATATTTCCCATTTTCATCACCCCCCCCCCCACGACAGTAACATGAATGAAATGTCATCCAACGTGGAAGGTATTATCAGCAAATTTCAGGCAAAATGTCATCTAATATGAAATGCCATGTCATCTGACATTAATATGAAATGCAATGCCATCTAGCATGAAATTTACAGTCATCTGACATAATATCTCATCTAATATGAGATACAATCTCAGCTACCGCAAAATGCACTGTTATCTGAAATTATATATAATGCCATTTAAAATGTGATACAATGTCCTTTAACATAAGATTCAAAGTCCTCTAATATGAAATGTAATAACTAATATCATCTAACATGAACTAAACATATACTGTCATTTATTATGAAAAACAATATCGTCAAACACGAAATGTAAATTGTTATCTAATATGAGATGCAATGTCATCTAATATAAAAATCAAATTTCATCGAACATGAAATGTAATGCCATGTAATGAGATTAAATGCCATTTACCATAACAATGAAATGTCATGAAACATGAAATGTAAGGACTTCTAATATGAGATCAAATGTCATTCAACATAAAATGAAATGTTATCAAACATGAAGTGTTAGGACTTCTAATAATATGAGATCAAATGTCATTTAATAAAAAATTAAAAAAAACCATCAAACATGAAATGTAAGGACTTCTAATATGAGATAAAATGTCATTTAATGTGAAAATAAAATGTCATCAAACATGAAATGTAAGGACTTCAAATATGAGATCAAATGTCATTTAATAGAAAAATAAAATGTCATCAAACATGAAATGTAAGGAGGTCTTACCTGAGATACGATGTCACAAGTCGGTACCCACCCTGATAAAACCATAGATGTTGATAGGACACAAAACCACAATGAACAGAACTTCTAACATCAAGTACAATGTCATCTAACATCAAATGTAATGTTATCTAACATGAGATACAATGTCATCTAACATCAAATGCAATGTCATCTAACACTGTCATCACCTCCCACAAGACTAGTTGTCGTGACCTTGATCCTATACAAGCTATGCACTATATGGTCAGTGAACGTACCTGTGTATATGTAAGTGTATTGCCTGTGGGAATATAATTGTAAGAATTAAACGACTTATGGACCTAGATTATTTAACAGACTTGCTATTCTACGGGGACGAGCTTAGTAGTCTGCGCTAAGCTCTCAGGCAAGGAGCCGCATAGACAGGTAGGTTTGGATGGTGTGATTGCATCAGGGAGTCTAGGTAGTGTAATGGTTAACAGCCGCATAGACAGGTAGGTTTGGATGGCGTGATTGCATCAGGGAGTCTAGGTGGTGTAATGGTTAACAGCCGCATAGACAGGTAGGTTTGGATGGTGTGATTGCATCAGGGAGTCTAGGTAGTGTTATGGTTAACAGCCGCATAGACAGGTAGGTTTGGATGGTGTGATCGCATCAGGGAGTCTACATAGTGTAATGGTTAACAGTCGCATAGACAGGTAGGTTTGGATGGTGTGATTGCATCAGGGAGTCTAGGTAGTGTAATGGTTAACAGCCGCATAGACAGGTAGGTTTGGATGATGTGATTGCATCAGGGAGTCTAGGTAGTGTAATGGTTTACACATTAGCTCTGGAATGGAAAAACGCGTGGGCTTGAATCCTGCTCGAGGCGCAATGTTTCCCATATCATCACCCCCATGACAATTGTACAGTCCGATGGTTTTGAATTTCTGTCACATCCTGTTTGAGATAATTAATCAATTATGTTAGATTGATTGTTAAAATGATGCCCACGTCAATCTTGATCATACTTTACTCTTGAATGTTAATCTGTTCCAAGTAAGTTAATTAAATTTACTACACTTCGAGTGCTAGTTCCTGTGTTTTTCGTCCGAGTCACCTAAATTGGAAGTAACTTTTATTACAGATAGCTTACTTTGGAGTTATTTGAGGTGAAAACAAGCCAAATTAATTTAGGCATTTACGTCGAAATGTTGGACACCATAAGCTTCAATCGTAACAGGTTGGCATAGTAACCATTTTCTGTACCAAGAACTGTTTAATAAGTGCACAAGTATCTAAAGCTGTGTTTACACGGGTGAGTGTAAAACGATTTAAGACAAATCGATTTATATGAATCGTTGTAGTGGCGCGTTTACACGGAACGAGTTTGAAGGCGGAAATCGATATCTGCGCATGAGCAAGTCCATACTAACCAGCAGCCTTAGTGGTGAGCCTGTAGCTGGCGAGCACTGCTATTTGTTTAGTTTACACTCGTTGATTCGACAATATGAATAACGACGCCGATGTAGCTGCTACGTTAATATCGCTTGGAATTTAGGGTTAATTTAATTAAATTTCATTATTTGAGTATGTAATTCTGTTAAATATGATCGCATTCAATAGATTTCGGGCTAATCGGTCCCTAACACTGCCGGGCACCAGTGTATGGTTACACCTGAGCCTGTATCCGGCGAACACCGCTATTTTACACTATCGCCGCCCAGGAACCAGCTGTATCGCTTCATCTATACTACCTCGCAAGGTGGTTTACATATACCAATTTATATGAATCGATTCAGCCCTAAAACGCCTCAGCGTCACGTTTACATGGCAAATGTAAATCGACCTAGACAAGTGGTTTTATATGAGGCGTTTTAACTCGCCCGTGTAAACACGGCTCATGTGTCTAGAATCAAATCTAGTTAAGTGTTTTGGTTTTGAAAATGTGATGTCTTCATCAGACTATGCGTCAGGAATATACCCGTGTTTAAGTGATGAGTAGATTACATTTCACATTAGACAGCATTGCAATTCATATTAGATGACATAGCAATTCAAGTTACATGACATTACAGTTGATGTTAGATGACATTACAATTCATATTGATTGACATAACAATTCATGTTAGATGACATTACAGTTAATGTTAGATGACATTACAATTCATATTAGATGACATAGCAATTCATGTTAGATGACATTACAGTTAATGTTAGATGACATTACAATTCATATTAGATGACATAGCAATTCATGTTAGATGCCATTACAGTTAATTTTAGATAACATTACAATTAATGTTAGATGACATTACGGTTAATGTTAGATGACATTACAATTCATATTAGATGACATAGCAATTATGTTAGATGACATTACAGTTAATTTTAGATGACATTACAATTCATATTAGATGACATAGCAATTCATGTTAGATGACATTACAGTTAATGTTAGATCACATTACAATTCATATTAGATGACATAGCAATTCATGTTAAATGACATTACAGTTAATGTTAGATGACATTACAATACATGTTAGATGACATAGCAAATCATGTTAGATGACATTACAGTTAATGTTAGATGACATTACAATTCATATTAGATGACATATCAATTCATGTTAGATGACATTAGACAGTAGTGCATTTCAATGCTAGGTGGTATAAATATTACTATTATACTATTACATCTCATGTTAGATGACATTACAATTCATGTTACTTGTTAGATAACATTGCAGTTAATTATAAATGACATTGAAATTCATGTTCGAGGACATTACAGTTCATGTTAGATTACATTACAATTCATGTTAGATGACCATTTTTAGCTCCTGTTACTGTGTTAGGTGACATTTCATCTCATGTTATTATGAGAACATAACATTTCATATTAAAAAGTAATGCATTTCAATGCTATATATCATACTACATTTTAACCTAGATGACATTACAATTCAGGTTAGGCGACATTACCTTTCATTACAATTCAGGTTAGGCGACATTGCCTTTCATGTTAGATGACCTTACAATTCAGGTTAGGCGATATTTCCTTTCATGTTAGATGACATTACAATTCAGGTTAGGCAACATTACCTTTCATGTTAGATGACATTACAATTCAGGTTAGGCAACATTACCTTTCATGTTAGATGACATTACAATTCATGTTAGGCAACATTACCTTTCATGTTAGATGACATTACAATTCAGGTTAGGCGACATTATCTTTCATGTTAGATGACATTACAATTCAGGTTAAGTGACATTACCTTTCATGTTAGATGACATTACAATTCAGGTTAGGCGACATTATCTTTCATGTTAGATGACATTACAATTCAGGTTAAGTGACATTACCTTTCATGTTAGATGACATTACAATTCAGGTTAGGCGACATTACCTTTCATGTTAGATGACATTACAATTCAGGTTAGGCGACGTTACCTTTCATGTTAGATGACATTACAATTCAGGTTAGGCGACTTTACCTTTCATGTTAGATGACATTACAATTCAGGTTAGGCGACGTTACCTTTCATGTTAGATGACATTACAATTCATTTAGGCGACTTCACCTTTCATGTTAGATGACATACAATTCAGGTTAGGCGACGTAAAACAACAACAACACTTTCATGTTAGATGACATTACAATTCAGGTTAGGCGACATTACCTTTCATGTTAGATGACATTACAATTCAGGTTAGGCGACATTACCTTTCATGTTAGATGACATTACAATTCAGGTTAGGCGACTTTACCTTTCATGTTAGATGACATTACAATTCAGGTTAGGCGACTTTACCTTTCATGTTAGATGACATTACAATTCAGGTTAAGTGACATTACCTTTCATGTTAGATGACATTACAATTCAGGTTAAGTGACATTACCTTTCATGTTAGATGACATTACAATTCAGGTTAGGCGACATTACCTTTCATGTTAGATGACATTACAATTCAGGTTAGGCGACATTACCTTTCATGTTAGATGACATTACAATTCAGGTTAGGCGACATTACCTTTCATGTTAGATGACATTACAATTCAGGTTAGGCGACTTTACCTTTCATGTTAGATGACATTACAATTCAGGTTAGGTGACATTACCTTTCATGTTAGATGACATTACAATTCAGGTTAGGCGACATTACCTTTCATGTTAGATGACATTACAATTCAGGTTAGGCGACATTACCTTTCATGTTAGATGACATTACAATTCAGGTTAAGTGACATTACCTTTCATGTTAGATGACATTACAATTCAGGTTAGGCGACGTTACCTTTCATGTTAGATGACATTACAATTCAGGTTAAGTGACATTACCTTTCATGTTAGATGACATTACAATTCAGGTTAGGCGACGTTACCTTTCATGTTAGATGACATTACAATTCAGGTTAGGCGACGTTACCTTTCATATTAGATGACATTACAATTCAGTTTAGGTGACTTCACCTTTCATGTTAGATGACATTACAATTCAGGTTAGGCGACGTTACCTTTCATGTTAGATGACATTAAAATTCAGGTTAGGTGACATCATCTTTCATGTTAGATGACACTACAATTCAGGTTAGGCGACATTGCATGTCATATTGGCCCAGACCTTCTGCGAGTGTCACTAGTAGTAGTCGCGAATCCTCCGATGGGCGACGTCATTTTAAACTGACGTCCGATGACAGTTTTATTTCCTAGAACAATAACGCAATTTGAAACGCCAATACCACCACCCCCCCCCCCAAATAACAAACACCCAGCGCGATTTGGCTTTGGCCAAAATGCCGGTAACGCGTTTAAAATCTAGGTAGCGGCGCCAAATAGGGATGTCACCCAACCACACGCACACACACACGCACACGCGCACGCACAAACGCATTAAACACAGCTTTTACTGGGGAAGAAAGGTTGGGGTGGTGGTGGTGGTGGGGGTTGGGGGGGGTTGGGGTCGCGTAGTCGGCGCGACACCCCCATTTGTACCACATTGGAACCGGTCCAGCCACACCGTGTTCCCGACGGCCGGTCCTGTTCCGTCTGCGAGTGAGGACACGGCGCCGAGGCGGGCGGCGGGGCGGGGCGGGGCGGGACCTGGCTGGGCCCGGCGCGGTGACGTTCGGGCGGACCGGCCGACCGCTGTCTGGCTGGCCGGGGGCAGGGGCGGGGAGCGCCGGTGGGGAGCAGCGGACCGCCCGGTCTCCTACACAGTCATCGGGCCGGCAGCCAAGTCCAGCACAATGTCCGATTTGCTGACCCCTCACCACCACGAACTATTCGCAGACCACAGTACTGACAATCACTACCAGTACTGCCAGTCACCAACAACACTCCCAACACCAACACCAACACCACTACCAACACCACTAACAACAACACCAACACCACCTACACTACCTACACCACCAACACTACCAACACCGCCAACACTGCCAACACTGCCAACACCGCCAACACTGCCAACACTGCCAACACCGCCAACACTGCCAACACCGCCAACACCGCCAACACCACCAATATATGTATTTATGTTTATATATGTTTATATATGTTTATATATGTTTATATATGTTTATATTTGTTTATAAATGTTTATTGTATATAAATATGTATAGACATATGTATATACATATCTCTAAATATACATGGGTGCAGAACTATATCTATTTATGAATAGACATGCATAGACACATATATAAACACGAATAGACTTATAAATATACATAAACATATATAAACATACAAACACGTATAAATATAAATATATAAACATTTATAAACATAAATATACATAAATAAACATGGATAAACGTACATAAAACATATAAACAATGCATAGACATATACACACGTATATAAACAGATATAACCATATATGAACATATATAAACACATATAAACATATATAAACATATACATACATATATAAACATATATAAACTTATATAAACATATATAGACATAAATAAACATGTATATAAACATATATAGACATATATAGACATATATAGACATATATAAACATATATAAACATATATAAACATATATAAACATATATAACATATATAAACAGATATAAACATATATAAACATAAATAGACATATATAAACTTGTATAAACATGCATAAACATATATAAACATATATAAACGTATATGTACTTAAAAAACCGTATATAAACATATATAAACATATATAAACATATATACACATATATAAACTTATACATAGACATACATAAACATACATAAACATACATAAACATATATAGACATACATAAACATACATACACATATATAAACATATATATTCCTGTCAATAGATAAATATATAGATGAGCCTGTTATATATATATATATATATATATATATATAGAAACAACGAGAAATAGATAGAGATAGATAGAAAGAGAGATAGAGAGAGAATATTTTCCTCTTCTTTTTTTTTCAACTAGGGAAGGAGGAGAGGGGGGTGGATTTGTTCTCAGCCATCTACGAGTTGGCTACAATGCAATTCAATGCCACGCCAGTGCGTTCAAATGCCCAAGGTGGTTTCGAGTGGCATCTTACACCTTGCGGGCCTATCGTGTCAGGTAGGATATTCCCAGACACTCAGGTTGTGTGTGTGTTGGTGTTGGTTGGGTGGGTGGGGGTGGGGAGTCAGGTGTAAGTTACTAAGCACAATATAGGGTATGCACTGACGTCACGCTAAACGGAAGTGCCGCCATTGTGGCGATAGTAACCACAATAATAAAGGCTGTCACACTGCAAACTCAATGGCTTTGAGCAATCTTCCTACAGAAAAGTTAAATATCTCTAAAACCACAACACCTAGAAACAAACTGATTGGAATACACATAGAAAACATGTTTACCAAAAAGATTATATTAAATTGATACGGTTAGGGTTCTGGATTTCTATTACATTTTAATAAAACTGACGTTTTGCACTGCGCCTACCGGCATACTCAATGTATTGTCAATGGCAGTGAGCAATCTTCACACAGAAAAAGTTAAATATCTCTAAAACCACAACACCTAGAAACAAACTGATTTGAATACACATAGAAAACATGTTTACCAAAAAGATTATATTAAATTTATACGGTTAGGGTTCTGGATTTCTATTAATTTTGAATAAAACTGATGTTTTGCACTGCATGTACCGGCAAACTCATTGCATTGCCAATGGTCATGAGCAATCTTCATACAGAAAAAGTGAAATATCTCTAAAACCACACCACCTAGAAACAAATCGCTTGGTACATATATAGAAAACATATTCAAAGAATAGATTATATTAAATTTATACGGTTAGGGTTCTGGATTTCTATTAATTTTGAATGAAATAGACGTTTTGCACTGCGCATACAGGCAAACTCTATGGGTTGTGTACCGTTTGATATAGCCACAATGGCCGCGCATCCGGTTGATGACGTCACGTGAATACCCTATATACACATGCTGCCAACTCCCCCCCCCCCCCCCCCAACACACACACTCACACACGCAGCACGCTGTACCAATTGCACAAGAACATAAGGATTCGCTAATAACCCACGAAATGGTTTGAGAGCCCTGGATTAATCCATAAAGATCTATAAATAGAAAGAAATTCCTCCGAGAGAGTGGAGGATTGGACCCGTACAGTAGGTCGAGCGGTGGATGCTGGTACCCCCCCCCCCCCACCTCCCCCCACCCCAGATAGGGGGGTGAGTGCAGGACACTACAGTCAATATTTACACGCGATAAAGGGGTTATCACTATCGATATATCCATATATATATCTATATATATACTATATCATTTATTATATGGATATAAATAATGGCAGCCCCCTAATGTTTCTCTCTAAGTTCTAACCACCTTAACTTCCATGCCATTCATTGCGGAGCGGGCATTCTCTCCTCCCCCGCCTCCTATATATGTATATGTATAATGTATATGTATATATATATATATATATATATATACATATATATATACAGTAAACCCTCTCTAACCAACCACCTCCACCCATCAACCACTCCCCTATATTGATCACTTTATTTGGGTCCCAAACGATCGCCCATACAATACCATTGTAACGATAAAAAAACTCCCTAAACTAACCACCTCCCTAAATGTACCATTTAAAGTCGCCCCCATGGTCAGTTAATTTAGAGAGGTTTTAATGTATATATAATCTTCATCTAACTGACTATTTATATTATATGATATAATATTGCTGAGGAACGTGGATTGTATGAACAAATTTGCGCATGGTGGGGGGCCCACCCCCACCCGTACAGGGGGGCGGGGTGCAGGACACTACAGGCATTACTACACGCGATAAAGGGTTTATCACTGTCTGTATATGTGTATATGTGTATATGTGTATATGTGCATTTGTCTATACGTGTACTATGTGCATATGTGTATGTGCATACACACATATACATGTATGCGCATATACATTTATACATTGTACATGTATACACACATGCACATATACACATACATATACACACTGTACATGTATACACAAATGCACATATACACATATGCACATAAACACATATACATATACACAATGTACACTTATACACAAATACACATATACACATATACACATATACATACATACAGATATACACATATACATGTATGTGTGTATGTGTGTATGTGTGTATGTGCATATGTGTATATGTGTATATGTGTATATGTGTATATGTGTATGTGTGTATGTGTGTATGTGTTTATAAGTGTACATGTGTGTATAGACCCCTTTCAATGTTTATAAACACTGTGTATGCGCGCACAGCTTTGCTGCAGAACAAAGGCACACTGCCATTGAGTTTGCCGGTACACGCAGTGCAAAACGTTTATTTTATTCAAAATTCATAGAAATGCAGAACCCTAACCTTGTAAATTTAATATAATCTATTCCTTGAATATGTTTTCTATATGTCTTCCAAGCGGGTTGCTTCTAGGTCGTGTAGTTTTAGAGATATTTCACTTTTTCTGTATGAAGATTGCTCTCGACCATTGACAATGCATTGAGTTTGCCGATTCGCGCAGTGCAAAAAGTCTATTTTATTCAAGCGGGTTGCTTCAAGGTGGTGCGGTTTTAGAGATATTTCACTTTTTCTGTATGAAGATTGCTCACGACCATTGACAATACATTGAGTTTGCCGGTATGCGCAGTGCAAAACGTGAGTTTTATTAAAAATTAATAAAAATGCAGAAGCCTAACTTTATAAATTTAATATAATCTATTCATTGAATATATTTTCTATATGTGTTCCAAGATGGTTGCTGCTAGGTGGTGTGGTTTTAGAGATATTTCACTTTTTCTGTATGAAGATTGCTCATAGCCATTGAGTTTGCAGTGTGACAGTGTGACAGTGTGACAGTGTGTTGTCCTGCAGCCAAAAGCCGCGCGCACTGACCTAGATACCTATGCTGACGTCATATGAAATAGGTCTATATGTATATGTGTTTATGTGCATATGTGCATATGTATACATATGTATATGTGTATAGGCCTATGTATGTATGTCAGGGAGCGGGACGTAGCTCAGGTGGTAGACTGTACACCTGTGAAGGTGTCGATCATCCAATCGATCCTGCTCAGTGGTCAGATTTGCAGTTTGGGCTATTTTCAGTTCCAACCAGTGGTCCTCAACTGGTTCATCAAAGGCTGTGGTATGTGCTGTCCTGTCTGTGGGAAAGTGGATATAAAGGACCCTTTGCTGCTTATCGGAATGAGTAGCCTATGTGGCAGAAGTGGGTTTCCTCCAAAGAAATATGTCAGAATGACTGTCCAATAGCCGTCTGTGTACTGTATTATGTGTATATGTGTATATGTGTTTATGTGATGCATAAAACTTATGCGAGTATAAAGGCGCATAGCGGAAGATTCCTTATTGGCCACCCTGATGTTATGTACTACTTTATGGGTGATCCCCCTCTTCACGGTGGGACATGTGGCGCCCCCCCCCCCCCACACTGCTACCAGTGCCGCGAATACCGTCACTCGTGCACTGGAATTTTTTTTTTAATTGATAAGTGCATATTCTATCACACATGCTCGAAATGACCACCAGTCCAGGAACCACTGATCGCGTGGTATGTAATTTCCGTGTGAATTAGTGATTTTTATTGGTAGAACTGGTTTCATTTTACACAGACTCTTACTACTAATATACTATTACTAGTCTTAGTCGCCTCGGGTGTTGAAGGAAGCCTGGAGGAGGGCTGTACCGTGTACGCAGAAGGAGCCATGGTCCCTACTACCGGGCACCCTAGGGGATGGGCGGGCGGCGGGGGGTGGGGCGGGGGGATGGACGCAGGGGGGGGGGGGCTTGGAGAGTTGCGGGCGGGGCGGGGCGGGGCGGGGGCGGGGCGGGGCGGGCGGGGCGGGCGGGGCGGGGCGGGGGCGGGGCGGGGCGGGGCGGGGGGGGCGCGGGCGGGGTGGGGCGTGGCGGGGGGCGTGGCGGGGCGGGGCGGGGCGGGCCGGGCGGGACGGGCGGGGCGGGCGGGGCGGGGCGGGGCGGGGCGGGGCGGGGCGAGGCGGGACGGGGCGTGGCGGGGCGGGCGGGGCAAGGAGGTGCGGGGCGTGGCGGTGCGGGTGGTGCGGGGCGGACGGTGCGGTGCGGGGCGGTGCGGGATGGGGCGGGGTAGGACGGGGTAGGACGAGGCGGGACGGGACGGGGCGGGGCGGGGCCGGCAGTGCTACAGGTGAGGCCCCGGGCAGGTGTGGAGGAAGCCATGAAACACGTTGACAGGCTTGGTGATTACCACTGCCATACTGGACCTGGCAGTGTCGGGAATGACATGCAGGAAACGCCTGTAGGGGGAGGTGGGTGGGGGGGGGCGAGGAGGGGGCTGGGGGGGGGGTGGGAGTGTGTCGGAGAGTCGTTGGGTGTGTATGTGTGTGTGCAGTGTTGTACCGGTGTATGTACTTTTTGCAATATATACCATAATACTATATACAGTAAAAATCTCTCTAACCGACCACCTCCACAGATCGCCCACTCAGCTATGTCGATCGCTTTATTTGGGTCCCAAACGATCGCCCATACAGTACCAATGTAACAAAATGAAAAACTCCCACCACCACCTCACCACCACCTCACCACCAACCTCACCACCATCCCCTTCAACCCACACCACCACCACTCCACCCAAGCCCAAACCCAAACCCAAACCCCACCCCACCCCTCACTCCCATCCCGATCTCAAACTCGGCCGGAATATGACATCCCCAATGATCTACACACACGCCCTCATATAATTTAAAGCGACCACCTCCCTAAATGGACCATTTAAAGTCGGTCCAATGGTCAGTCAATTTAGAGAAGTCTTACTTATACCAATTACCATGTACTATATATATATGAAAATATATGCTATATGCGGTGTGTATGCTATATATGCTATATATTCTATATATGCTATGTATGCTATTTATGCTATGTATGCTATGTATGCTATATATGCTATATATGCTATATATGCTATATATGCTATATATGCTATATATGTTATACATGCTATATATGCTATATGTACCCAGCGGCGAGCCGCTGGGATTTAAAAAGACGCAGTGCGGAGGAAGATGCGCCGGGCGCCTGCCGCCCCTGGGAGCGGTCAACCGGCGCGGAGCCGGGCCGGCCGGCGGCGGCGAGGCACGACGGTGCGCAACCGTCCGTGTCGCCATTAAGATAAGGCGGGGGGAGGCAACGGTCCCTCTCTCCCGCCAACGCTCCCAACGGCTCACCACTCACTCAGCAGTGGGCGCGCATCCAGCTCGCACGGTCAGAGCTGCTCTGCCCTTAGCGCGCATTTCGCATCTCACGCCATCATGGCGGAGAACGAGTTTGAATTCTTGAGCTGGGCCACCCTGGCCGGACTGAGCAGAAGGACCACGGGCACGATGTCCCAAGAGGACATCACAACGAGGGAGGCGCTGCTCGCCATCGACAAAACCGATTTCGCGGCCCTCGACATCTCACGCGGGCAGCGGGCCCTCCTCCGGGCCGCACTGTGCGACTTGGGGAACGCCAGCTTCGGCACCAGTGGGGGCGCGAGCCCCAGCCGGGGGGAGGACAGTCAGCCCCCCCCCGCCCAGGCGGACCGCACGGCAGCCGACCGGCAGCGGAACACCGACAGGGCGCGGCAGGAGCGCCACGCACTATTGGAGGCGGGCACAGCCTTCGATCAGCTTTGGACTTCCACGGCAGCCGACCGACTCCTCGGCAACACAGGAAGCGACGACGCGGAATCGCCGGAGCGCACCCGCGCGCAAATCGCGCCGGCAATTCGGCCCGCCGGCGCAACGGGATACATCGTGCCCACCACCGCCCCCGCGAACCGCCCCAGTCGGCACGGAGCCGGCCCCGACCCGCGCCACAACCTGACCGTCCGCGCAAAGTCAAGCAAGGCGCTCAGGATAATCGACTACCTCCCGCGCACCGTGCGGGAGCGCATAGCGAAAAAGCGCAAGGAGTACCTGCAGATTGTCGACCCCCCCTCAGGCCTCGTTCAATTCAAAACGGAGGAGGACTCTTGCGCGTGCGTGTACCTGACGCAGGGGGAGTGGGGCGCGGCCAACCAGTGCCTCGCAGCCCACCTGCTCCAACTGGGCGACCTGGATCGCATGGACATAGAATACTACATGTCCTACACGGCGAGCATTCACAACTTCGCGACGCGTTTTGAATGGCAGTCCGTGATCGATTACGATACACAATACCGGGAGGTCCAGGCGGAGCACGGCACGGCCTGGGGGACCGCGGCCACCTACCTCGAGATGCAAATCCTCATCCCCAGGCAGCGCCCCGCCCCTCTGCAAAAGGGACGGAGCGGTCACCCTGGCAGCGCCCATGGAGGGGCGCAGCAACAACACAGGGCAGGACGCGCCGACGCCGCCTCCAGCACCGCGGGCGACAAAACCATATGCCGCCTGTTCGCCAACACGGGAAAGTGCCCCTACTCCCCGTGTAAATTCGAGCACCAGAAGAAGGAATAGGCGGGGTGCGGGGGGGCGCTCATCCCAGAAGCTTGGGAGCGCCTGCTCCCCCCCGACACCCCAGCGCGCGCGGAAATCCTGGCCGGGGTGCGCCACGGATTCAGAGTGACCAACACGCACGTGGACGGCCCCCCCTCCCTGCAGCCAACCCACCCTTCGGCGACGCGTCCCGATTTCCGGGAGGCCGTAGAGGCGCAGGTGCGCGCCGAGATGGCGAATGGCCGTTACGTCCGGCGCGACGGCCCGGCGCACATCACCAGCGCCCTCGGCGCCATCCCCAAGGAGGGGGGGTGCTTGAGAACGGGGGGGAATTCTCTCATCTTTATTTGTATTTCTTATTTTTTATCTCATATCCATCAAAATTATTTCTCCTCCTAAAATTCTCCGCTTTTTAAATTATATTCATATATCATCATTTCCGCTCCGCATAATAAATCCATTCATCCCAAACAACATAACAGTATCACGCTATTATCCGCCTCATCCACGACGCCTCCCGCCCCAGGGGGGGCGCACTCAATGATTACGCCGAGGGGACCAGATACAGCTGCTCAACCGTTGAGCAGGCGGCCGCCCTCCTCCGGCCGGGCGCCTACATGGGAAAGGTGGACCTGGCCAGCGCGTACCGCAGCGTACGCATACACCCCCACGACTACGCGTACGCGGGCCTGCAATGGACATTCGCGGGCGACCCCGCCCCCACATATCTACACAACACACGGCTAATGTTTGGCGCGCGATTGAGTGCTATCGTATTCAACCAGCTCACGCAGGCAGCGCTGGGTGTCATGCGCGCTCGGGGCTGGGGCGACCATATACTGGTCTACTGCGACGATTTCTTCGTCACCCACCCCAACCGCGGCGAGTGCCGCCGCCTCATGGGGGAGCTGATGGCCCTCCTCCGCGAGTTGGGATTTGCGATTAACTACGGCAAGCTAGTAGGTCCCAGCACCTGCATAACTTTCCTCGGGGTGGAGATCAACACAGTGAACTTCACCCTAGGCCTCCCCCGCGTTAAGCTTCAGGCCCTCATAGCCGAGGCCGAGGGGGCGGCCGCGCGCCGCAGCCTCTCCAAGCGGGAGCTTCAATCCATCTGCGGGAAGCTGAACTGGCCCGCCCAGGTCATATATGGGGGGCGCACGCATTTGCGCCGTCTACTCGACCTCATGGGCGCGCTCTGCCGCCCCTCCCACCGCGCCAGGGTTACCGCCTCGGTGCGCGAGGACCTAGCCTGGTGGATCTTATTCGCCAACAACCACAACGGGCGCACCCCCATACTCGACCCAGCCCCCGCCACGCCCATCTCCACGGACGCCTGCCTGGATGGGGCGGGGGGCTACCACAACAGCGCCTGGTTCGCGCTCGCCTTCGCCGACTGGCCCGGCACCCAGCACCTCTCCATTAACTATAAAGAGGTCCTCAGCCTGGTGCCCGCAGCGCACCTCTGGGCGCACGCCTGGGCCAACAAAAAAGTGTACGTACACACGGACAACCAGGCCGCCGCCACCATCATCAATCGGGGCACCGCGAAAGACCCCACGGTTATGGCCTACCTCCGGCAGGTCTACTACATGTCCGCGACACACAATTTCAAATTGCGCGCAATATACTACCCGGGCATCTGCAACGTCGTGGCAGACGCGGCTAGCCGCCTCGTGATCCGCGGGGGAGCGGTGCGGCTCCAAGCGGCACTGGCGCACACCATGACCGACCCCCGGGCCGCACCCCCCCCGGGCCCGCCCGGGGCCACATTCGGCTCCTGGCTCGCGCCCCGATAGGATGGACTGCGCGGCTCTGGACCGGGAAGTGGCCATATACTAGCAGGCCGCGTACGCGCCAAACACACAGCGAGCATACGCCTCCCACAGGCGTGCCTACCTACGCTTCTGCGCGGCCATGGGCTCACCGCCCATCCCCGCCTCCTCGGCGCTCCTCTGCCGCTACGCGGCCCACCTAGCGCGCCGCATGTGCTACACCTCGATACGCCAATATCTCAACATCGTGCGCGTTATACACCGGGAGTGGGGCCTCCCCAACCCCCTGGAGGGTGACTACCAGCTCACCACCACCATCCGCGGCATCCGCCGAGAGCGCGGCGACGCCGCGCGCCGGTAGGCCCCCATCACCCCGGCCATGCTCCACGCAATATTGCGCCACATTGACCCCAGGATCCCCGCCCACGCGGCTGCCTGGGCCGCCGCGCTGTCAATGTACTATGGGCTGCTCCGGGGGTCCAACCTCATGCCCACCACCGCCGCGGCTTTCGACGCATCGCGGCACCTGCGCCGCGCGGACGCCGCCTTCTCGCGCACGGGCGTCCGCCTCACACTACGTTGGTCCAAAACCAACCAGTGCCGCGGCCCCGTGCGAGTCATCCCGCTGCCGCGCATGACGGCGCACCCCCTCTGCCCCACCCAAGCCGTCTACCACTCCTGCGCCCTGACTCCGGGCGCCCCGCCCGCGGGGCCCCTCCTATGGGCAGGAGGGGCACCCCTCACCGCCCCCGTGTTCTGGGCGGTCATCCGCGGCGCATTGCTGCGTGCGGGTTTCGCGCCCGTGGACTACGGCACCCACAGTTTCCGGCGGGGGGGCGCCTGCGCGTTATTCAACGCGGGAATCCCGGAAGCGCAGATCCGCGAGCTGGGCGGCTGGTCATCGACCGCCTACACCGCCTACATCATCGCCGACACCGCGGGCATTCAGCGCACCACCGGCGCCCTGGCGGCATCAATGCCGCGCGCATAGACTTTCCGCGCGGCCTGATTATTAGCGCGCACACGCACCCTACCACTACAGCCAGCTGGGACTTGGGACGCTGAGTGCGCGGGGGGAGGGCACGCCGCCCACCGGCGGGCCGGCGCGCCACCCTCTTCCCCCGGCAGGTAACGGGTTCAATGCCCACGATTACCTTTTACCTATTGAATTAACATGGCCGCGCAATTTGCGGTCTACACCATTGACTTTAACTGGCCGCGCAATTTGTTTTACACCACCATTTCTCTGACTTTATCTCACCGCGCAATTTGCTTGCATTGCATTGTTACTGCTTGTGATTTAATCCATTGTCTCGCTCTGCGCCCATTGGGCAGCGCGCGCCTGCTGCACAGGTTTGATATTTTGCTTTAATTTCATCCTGTAGTCAGACTTTAATAAAAAATTCTTTTAATCCCTCCGAGCGTCCTGTGTTCTTTTTAAGTACCCAGCGGCGAGCCGCTGGGATTTAAAAAGACACAGCGCGGAGGAAGATGCGCCGGGCGCCGGCCGCCCCTGGGAGCGGTCAACCGGCGCGGAGCCGGGCCGGCCGGCGGCGGCGAGGCACGACGGTGCGCAACCGTCCGTGTCGCCATTAAGATAAGGCGGGGGGAGGCAACGGTCCCTCTCTCCCGCCCACGCTCCCAACGGCTCACCACTCACTCAGCAGTGGGCGCGCATCCAGCTCACACGGTCAGAGCTGCTCTGCCCTTAGCGCGCATTTCGCATCTCACGCCATCATGGCGGAGAACGAGTTTGACCTCTCCCACCCATCCCTCAGGACATAGGGGGGGGGGGGGACGCTGAGCACGCGGGGGGAGGGCACGCCGCCCACCGGCGGGCCGGCGCGCCACCCTCTTCCCCCGGCAGGTAACGGGTTCAATGCCCACGATTACCTTTTACCTATTGAATTAACATGGCCGCGCAATTTGCGGTCTACACCATTGACTTTAACTGGCCGCGCAATTTGTTTACACCACCATTTCTCTGACTTTATCTCACCGCGCATTTTGCTTGCATTGCATTGTTACTGCTTGTGATTTAATCCATTGTCTCGCTCTGCGCCCATTGGGCAGCGCGCGCCTGCTGCACAGGTTTGATATTTTGCTTTAATTTCATCCTGTAGTCAGACTTTAATAAAAAGTCTTTTAATCCCTCCGAGCGTCCTGTGTTCTTTTT
>CM059189.1:100674361-100729437 GCA_030323885.1 Branchipolynoe longqiensis | reverse complement strand
ACGGGTGGAGGGTGACCACCCCGGAGGAGCCGCGCCGGGAAGACGGCGTCGGGAAGACGGCACCGGGGCTGGTGCCGTCCTCCCGGCGCCGTCTACTCGGCGCCGGGGCTGGGTGAGACGGTGCCGGGGGGACGGCGCCGGGGGACGGCGCCGGTGGGACGGCGCCAGGAGGACGACGCCGGGCCGGGGGGACGGCGCCGGGAAGACGGTGCCGGCCGGTAGCACGGGGCCGAGAGTATGGCGACGTGAGGACGGGGCCGGGAGAAGGGCGCCGGGAGGACGGGATCCGGGGAACAGGGCCGGGGTGGCGGGGCTGAGGGGACGGCGACGGGAGGACGGCGCCGGGAGGACGTTGTGTGTGTTGTGTGTTTTGTGTGTGTTGTGTGTGTTGTGTGTGTTGTGTGTTGTGTGTGTTGTGTGTTGTGTGTGCATTGTGTGCGTTGTGAGTGTTGTGTGTAATGTGTGTCGGGTGTGTGTGATGTGTGTCGGTTGTGCGTATGAGTTGTGCGTATGAGTTGTGCGTATGAGTTGTGTTGTTGTGTTCATGGGTTGTGTGCATAGGTTGTGTGTGGGTAGTGGGGGCTGTGCATATGGGTTGTGTCTATGGGTTGTTTGTGTGGGTTGTGTTATGGGTTGTGTTATGGGATGTGTTATGGGTTGTGTTATGGGTTGTGTTATGGGTTGTGTTATGGGTTGTGTTATGGGTTGTGCTATGGGATGTGTTATGGGTTGTGTTATGGGTTGTGTTATGGGTTGTGTTATGGGTTGTGTTATGGGTTGTGTTATGGGTTGTGTTATGGGTTGTGTTATGGATTGTGTTATGGGTTGTGTTATGGGTTATGTTCCAGATTGTGTGTGCGCGTTGTGTGTGGGTCGGGCGTATGGGTTTTGTGTTTGGGTTGTGTGTATGGGTTGTGTGTGTGTGGGAGAGGGGGTTGTGCATTGCTTGTCTGTTGGTTGTGTGTGGATTGTGTGAACGGGTTATGTATTTGGGTTGTATGTATGGGTTGTGCATAGGTTGTGAGTGGGTTTTGTGTGGGTTGTGTATAGGTTATGTGCATGGGTTATGTGTACGGGTTATGGGTATGGGTATGGGTTGTGTGTATCCTTATGTGCAAGCTTTATGTGTATGACTTGTATGTATGGCTTGTGTGTGTATGGATATGTGTACATATGCACATCCTTTCCTAACATAATTCCTTCCTTATTGGCATACTAACTCCATTTTTGTTGTAGGATCCGATGGTGTTGAGTTTCTTACATTTGTTAAAGACATTATATTAGGTTGATTATTATTATCTACCTCACTTTGAAGTGTCTTTGTTTATATATGGCTAATTCTGCAGCTATTTGAAGTGAAAACGTACTATGGTAATTTGGATGTGCATTTCAAAATGCTGATTCGGTGTCTTCATAAATAAATACTTTTCAGGTTTGTTCATTTGTAATTTGGGGGAGAACTTAAAGCTGCATAGTCCGATAAAAGCATCACATTTTCACAAACAAAACACTTATCTCGATTTGAACCTACATATCCAATGTGGATACTGGTGCGTTTATTAAGCAATGTGTTGCTACATAGACAGGCATACTATCTCAAGTTAATAGAAGTTGTAGTGTTTAACCCTGTGGAGTCAGAGTTTTGACAAGCATGCCCAAATTAATTTGGTGTGTTTACGCATCAATTGTTTACTCATCCTCGAATAAGATTTATTCGGCCTATCATGGATAAGTCTGAAAAGACTTGTTTTCATTATTAGACAGTTTGTCGATAGAAAGCCCGAGCCTATACTTTTACCGACCCAAGGGATTTTTAACCTCCCACACCATATAGACATGGTATGAGAGCAACCGGCCTTTGATGACGCTGTAAGTTATACACAGCGGTGGAAATCAAAATTGGCAGAGCTGGGGGCATGGGGAATTGAACCACCGACTTTCAGATTAGGAGTCCGATCTAGAAAAAAGTCAGACACTCTAACCACTCTGCCACAGAGAACACGCACCACAGTGCCACCAGCAAACGTATGCACCAGCAAACTTACGTCAGTTATTTTAAAGCAAAGTTACCTCAAATTAACAAAATAATCTAGATTATCACAATCAGGGTAGTACGTTCATCTTTATAAAATGGCAGAAACTGATTGGTTGGTTGTTGGAGTTTTACATCCTGGCAACATCTAAGGTCATATAGGGACGGTGACAGTGCACACTCATGGTGACTTTACAACACTGCTCCACTGGGAAATCAGGCCGCCAGCACCATGACCTAATATCCCACTCCGTCACATTATCCTGACACTGAGCTAACCAGTCCTTGCCCTATCCTAGTAATGTCGAGCGCCAGGCTAGGAAGTGACAAGCATAAATTTTTAAGTCATTGGTTTGACTCGACCGGGAAGTGAACTCCTGACTTTCCGCATGCGAGGCCCGCGCTCTACCGATTATGCCACTATATAGTACACACATACACATATACATATATATTATATTTATATGTATATATATATATATACATATAGTACAGACCATTCTGAAATGTCTAAAGTTCCAATGCAGCTGACCACGCTTGTTGGAACACGGCTTCAAATCGCGGCCGGGTGGTTCCGCAGTTATCCGCGTGGGGGCAGTGCGGCGCTCGGGATCCAGGTGGCGCCACCCGAGCGTCCGCCCGCTCGACGGCCGGCCGACGGGCCGGGCGCTGGTTTAGGAGGTTCGGCTCGGGGCCCGCGGCCGACACGTAATGAAAGGTCAAGGTTTATCAGTCACAATTTTCTCAGTGGAAATGAAAAGATCAAGTGTATGGGGCCCGGGGTGGGCACGACCATTAACCCCGGGCGTGTGGGTTTGGAGGGGTGGGCGGGGGGTGGTAGGGTAGGGGGGTGATTGGTGTGATTAGGTGCGGGAGTGTGTGGGGTGGGGGCGTGGTGTGTGGGGGAGTAGGAGGAGGATGGAGGTTGGGGTGGGGTGGGGGTGATTGGTGTGATTAGGTGCGGGAGTGTGTGGGTGGTAGTAGGAGGAGCAAGGAGGAAGGAGGTTGGGGAGGGGTGAGGGTGGGGGTGGGGGTGCTGGTGGTGGTGGTGCTGGATGTGGTGGAGGTGGTAGTGGTGGTTGTGGTGGTGGCATTGGTGAAGGTGGCGGTAGCGGCAGGTGTGGTGGTGGCAGTGGTGGTGGTGGCAATGGCGGTGGTGGCAGTGGTGGTAGTGCTGGTGGTGGTGATGCTGATGATGGTGGCAGCTGTTGCAGTGGTAGTGATGGTGGTGGCAGTGGTGGGAGGGAGTTACTGGTGGTGGTGGTGGTGGCAGTGGTGGTGGTGATGGTGGTCGTCTCAGTGGTGGTCGTGGCCGTGTAAGTGGTGGTGGTCGTCGTCGTTGCGGTGGTGGTCGTTGTGGTGGTCGTGGTGGCAGTTTAAGTGGTGGTGGTGGTGGTAGTGGTGGTGGTAGTGATGACAGTGGTGGTCGTGGTGGTGTCAGTGGTGATGGTGCTGTCAGTGATGGTGGTGGTGGTGTCAGAGATGGTGGTGGTGGTGGTGTTGGTGGTGGTGTCAGTGGTGGTGGTGGTAGTGGTAACAGTGATGGTGGTGGTGTCAGTGGTGGTGGTGGTGGCAATGATGTGGTGGTGGTGGTGGCAGTAGTGGTGGTAGTGGTGGTGACAGTGATGGTGGTGGTGGTAGTGGTGGTGGTGGTAGTGGTGGTGGTGGTAGTGGTGGCAGTGGTGGTGGTGGCAGTGGTGGCGGTGGCAGTGAAGGTGGTGGTGGCAGTGGTGGTGGTGGTGGTAGTGGTGGTGGCGGTGATGGTGGTGGTGGTAGTGGTGGTAGTGCTAGTGGCAGTGTAAGTTGTGGTAGTGGGGGTGGTGGCAGTGGTCGTGGTCGTGGTGACAGTGATGGTGGTAGTGGTGGTAGTAGTGGTGGTGGTAGTGGTGGTGGTGGTAGTGGTGGTGGTGATAGTAGGGACAGTGGCAGTGGTGGTGGCAGTGGTGGTGACGGTGGTGGTGATGGTGCAGGTGGTGGCAGTGGTGGTGGGAGGGATGGCTGATACCGGGTAGGAGAGGGGCTGACACGGCGTGATCGATAGAGCACCAATGTCGGACCGACATCAGTAACTTTGATGTCGATGATGATGTAGATATAGATAGGGATGATCACATACTGACTGACATCATCCCACCTAACCTCACGGCTGGTTTTTTTTTGCGCATGCGCACCAGCCAACACCCAACCAGACATGCGCACTGACTCCCAACCAAGCACGCTATGGATGGACCGTCTTGATAGGGTAGGGCGTCCGCCCCCCCCCCCCCGTACGTTTATCTTTGGGTTCGATCCTCGCCTCAGTTAAATCAAGAATTTACCAAGTTGGGTTCGATCCTCGGCTGATTTAAATCTAGAATTTACCAAGTTGTGTTCGATTCTTGGCCGAGTTAAACCAAGAATTGATCAAGTTGGCGCTCGTTTGCTACGTTGTTTGGTGTTGAACTTTGTTGGGATGGGATGGGTGCAGTATGATTCGACTGATTGGGATAGTGAATCATGGTGTAAGCAGAGAGGTTTTCCAGTGGGGCAGCACTATAAAGCTGACGTGGATGTGTACTATGTATCAAAAGTCGAGAGATTAATGGCAATTCCAATATAGATATAGATACAGAGACATGTACACACAGAGATACAGATATATAGATAGGGCTGGGGTGGGGGTGATTTGTTTGATTGTTGTTGTTTTACATCCTAGCAACATCTAAGGTCATATCAGGATGGGTACCGACTTGTGACAGTGCGCACTCATGGCGACTTTATAGTGTTGTCCCACTGGGAAACCAGGCCGCCAGCACCATGACCTGGTATCCCACTCAGTCACATTATCCTGACACTGAGCACACCAGTCCTTGCCCTGTCCTAACAATGCCGAGTGCCTGACTAGGAAGTGACAAGTATCAATTATTAAGTCATTGGTTTGACTCGACCAGGGTTCGAACCCACGACCCCACGATCTACAAGCACGGGAGATGGACGCTCTAACTCATTCGGCCATCCCGTCTGGGGGTGGGGTGAAGTTGAGGGTGGGGGATGGGGGGTGGGGGGGGGGGAGATAAACGATCCCGCAGCAGTGCACACTGCTACACATTCATCTGATGTCGGATAGATCTGCAAACATAATCTCACAGCAATCCGCCAGAGTAAAACAAATGTAGACCAACAACGCTACAGGGTTTGGTCATCAGGAACAATAAGCTTGTGAATCCTGAGCCAGGTGTAGGACTTGTAATAAAACCCCTGTCACACATAACCGGATTGGAGGAAACGGTAAGAAACCAAAAAAAGTCTGTTGATAGTCTGGTTTGTGTCCGTACAAGTTTTTAACATGCACAAAACTTGGAACGCATGCCACCGGATTGACATCTATGGTTCTTGTCTGGCTTGAGTTTGTTTCATCCATTGTTGGCTATCCATTTATGTCCGTTTCATGTCCGTCTTATGTCCATTTCATGCCCGTTTCATGTCCGTTTCATGTCCATTCGTCCAGCGGCCTTTGACCCGATATCGCAACATTTTGACACATTTTAATACATTTTTATACTTATGATGCCCGGACTAGACAATTCTGTCCGTTGCTCAATCCGGTGATGTGTGACAGTTCCTTATTATAACGGATAGGGCTGGGAGGGGATCCCTACCCCTCCCCCCCCCCCCCACATCCCCAAATCCCCACCTCACCCACCTACTTCCGTCATTCATTCATCAGGGACCAACGGACACTAATGCAGAAGGGAAGTATTGGTCGAGTGCCCAATTAGTAGCACATGGATGGTGGGTGTATGTAGGTCAGATATATACAGTATAACCCCATTAAACCAAACTTGAAGGGACCCTAGAAATTTATTTGGATTAACCGCTCATTGGTTTAACCGAGCTTTGGCTTCGACTTTGACTTGGCTTTGGCAAAAACGCGGGTGCATTATGAATGTAATAAATAATAGTAATATGCATGTATGTGGACACTTTGATTATTGTTTTATGTGTATATACAGTATAACCCCGCTAAACAAAGCTTGGTTAACCCAAATGATCAGTTAATCCAAACTTTTTTCGCAGCCCAGTAAAATACTACCATTTATCATATAAAAAGGTTGGTGGGGTCTCAGATGACCTTATAACTACATGAAAGTTTGGTTTAAGCATACTGGAAGTGGCCTGGGGTCCGAACATTTTGTTTGGATTAACCAATAGTTTGGATTAACCGACTTTGGTTTAACCAACTTTTTTATATGATGAATGGTAGTATTATGCTGGACCGCCGAAAAAGATTGGATTAACCGATCGTTTGGATTAACCGAGCTTGGTTTAACGGGGTTAACTGTATGTATATATATATATATATATATATATATATATATATATATATAGTAAAACATATAGTAAAACCTCTCTAAGTCTAACTGACCACCTCCGCAGATCGACCACTCCCTTATATTGATCGCTTTATTTGGTTTATTTGAGTCCCAAACGATCACCCATACAAATTACCCTTGTAACAACAACAAAACACTCCCTCACCCAACCACCTCCCTAAATGGACCATTTAAAGTCGGTCCCATGGTCGGTCGATTTAGAGTGATTATACTATATACAGTAAAAGCCTCTCTAAATCGACCGACCTTGGGACCGATTTTAAGTGGTCCATTTAGGGAGGTGGTTGGGTGAGGGAATTAGAATATGGTTACAAGGGTATTATTGGGACCCAAATAAAGCGATCGATTTAGGAGAGTGGTCGATCTGTGGAAGGGGTCGGTATAGAGAGGTTTTACTGTATGTATATATATATATATATAGAGAGAGAGGTGTAGGGCCCTTAGGTCATAATCATGTGTAATATGGGTTTGCATACATTAGCATACATTAGCATAACTGCATGTAGGAGTGTCTAGCCAACATCAGTCACTACATGTAATGCGGTCTACTCTGTCCTAATGGTCATTATGGCCACGTAACACAGTTAGGCAATGAGTGATCCCACTCCAGGGTGGACCTTCAAGTTCCCTGCTTAAGCGAGTCAGTGTCTACGAAATGTGCTTAGCGTCTGGTTAAAATTTGTATTTTGTGGGTGTGTGTGATGGTTTATTTACCCTGTCCTAATGAGTAAATCCAACCGTGGCTTGTTTTCATCGCTGAACAGCAATAGTCTCAATTTGGTAGTTGCCTTGTCATCTTAGCTGTTAGCAATTATGCTAGGTTTTTGTGTTCCCCATTTGCGACATTTTGGTATATGCCTACCCCATGTGTTAGTATTAGTACTAGTCGTAGTAGGGAAGTCCGATGATTTTGAGTTTCTGTCATTTTTCAGAGATAATTATATTAAATTGATTGTTATTATCTACCTTACTTTAGTTTGCAGTAACTTTTATTTCAAATTGCTATGTTTTGAGATATTTGAAGTGCGTAGATATAAAATAAATTTGGGCAAACTCTAGACACCATAGGTTTTTACCAGTAACAGGTTTCTATTCAATAGCCTCAGTATTCCCTTCTTTGTGGTGACAAATATTTAATAAGTGCACCTGTATCTAAGTTTGATAAGTAGAATTAAATCTAGATAACTACTTTGGCTTTGAAATTTTGATGTTTTCATTGGACTATGCAGGTTTAAGCTCTGGGACTGCCTAGCATGATAATAATATTCCGAGCAGTTCAAGGAAAGAGAGAGAGCTCAGATGAAAGGTGGACAGATGACATTGACAGACAGACAACTGATAGACAGATGGAAAACAGATGAAAAAGTAGATGAAGCAAGTTTTGTTTGTTTGTTGTTGTGTTACATCCTAGAAACATCTAAGGCCATATCAGGATGGGTACCGATTTGTGACAGTGTGCGCTCATGGCATCTTTATAGCGCTGCCCCACTGGGAAATCATGCCACCGTCACCATGACCCAATATCCCCAGTCAGTCACATTATCCTGACACAGAGCTAACCAGTCCTTGCCCTATCCTATTAACGCCGAGCGCCAGGCTATGAAGTGATAAGTATCAATTTTTAAAGTCATTGGTTTGACTCGACCGGAGACCGAACTCCCGACCTCCCGCATGCGAGGCCCGCGCTCTACTGATTAGACCTCCGCGCCTGGTTAGATGAAGCAAATAGAAGGCTTTGAAGAAGAGCAAAATGGCAAACACACAGATGACAGCTGCGCAGATGACTGATACAGATGACAGACAAGTGAAATACAGACACATGGAAGGCATGCAGATGAACGACAGAGAGATGACAAACAAACAAATGACTGACACTCTGTGACAGGCCGATGGATGGCAATCAGAGGAACGACAGACATATACATACAGATGACAGATAGACAGACAGATAAACAGATGATTGACATGCAGATGACAGACAGCTAAAGACGGGTAGATATACAAAAAACAATCAAGAAGGACGATGGAAATATGACAAACAGATGACAAACAGGCAGATGACAAACACGCAGGTGACAGACAGTGTCTATCAAGTATCATGCTATATTAGATATTGTATCACGCTATGGCAGTATTATGTTGCCAGTGACCAAATTATCACTCGAGTATCAGTCAGCTGGGAATGATGGTGATGTTTTCTGAGGCACCACTCTGGGTGGTTCTGAGGTTGAGTAGTTGACCATCGCTTGTTGTTGTTTTGTTTGTTTTGGGGGGAGTTTTCAGTCGCATTGGTGCGCTGAAGGCTGCAAATCTGCAGCACTGTATGGGCACTGATGAAAGTGGTCCCATGTGGTCGGGAGTTGGCTTCCAATGGGTAGTGGTCAGAGAAATTGGGCAGGGGGGGGGATGGGAGGAATAAAGAAAAAGGCAGCCTAAGGTCCCAACCACAGTCCTCTGAGAGGGCCGGGGGAGGCTGGGTGGTTGGTGTTGTTTTATGCCCCAGTAAGACCCTAGGCCATACCAGGACGTGCACCGACTTGTGACAGCGCGCACTCATGGCAACTTTATAGTGCTGCCCCAGTGGGAAATCAGACCACCGGCACTGTGATCTAATGTCCCACACAGTCACATTATCCTGACACTATGCGCCCAGTCCCTGTCCTGACCTCATAATGGCAAGCACCGAGCAGCAACATGTACCTATTTTATAAGTCATTGGTTTGACTCGACCAGGATCCAAACTGCAGTCCCTCCAGATTCACTGGTATGCACAGTAAGTCCGGCCAAGGCCAGAGGAAGAAGTGAAGTGAGGACCATCGCTTGTTGTACAACTCACCCACAAGTACCTCATCACCCCTATCCCCACCACACCCGGAACCCCACCACACCCACAACCCCCACACCACCCTATGCCACCCTAACACCCCACCACCACCCGTACACCACCTCTACACCATCTCCACCATGCCCACCACCCCACACACCCCTACACCACCATCACCAACCCACCCACCCCTACACCACCGCACCACCCCTCCCCCACACCTACCATACCCCCCTCTATCACCATCACACCCAACACCCCTGCACCGCCCCCACTCCTACACCACTCCTAACATCCACCCCACCAAGACCCCATCACCCCTACACCACCCTTACACCACCTCTACACCACTCCCACTCCCACCCCACCCCCTGCCCCCCACCCCACCCCTCCATCAGCCCACCCCGACCTGCTCCCAGCTTGTTGAAGGATGGGGCGCCTCCTCCGGTGCCTCCCCGCGTGTAATGCCGGTCCTGATTGCGCTGATTTAATAGCTCTTGAAACAGGGCCTAACACCCCATCCACCTACCCTACACACCTACCCCACCCCCCCCCCCCCCCCCCCCCCCCACTCACCCCCCCCCCCCCCGCACTCAGCACACTCCCAACCACACACCAGCACTTCTCAATCACACTGGTGAAGTGAGCATCCCGCCCCGCCTGACCCTCACCCCGAACCGTCCCACCCTGCACTGCCCCATCCTACACCGCCCCGCCCTGCATGCACCACCCCACTCTACACCGCCCCACCCCGCACTGCCCCATCCTACACTACCCCGCCCTGCATGCACCACCCCACTCTACTGTTCACCCTGCACCTGCCCCCTACACATGCCCGCCCCACTCTACCAAACAACCCCCCACCCCCCACTGCCCCATCCTACACTACCCCGCCCTGCATGCACCCACCCCCCACATCTACACACCGCCATGCACCACCCCACCCTTTTAAACCGCACACTGCCCCATCCTACACCGCCCCGCCCTGCATGCACCAGACCCCACTCTACACCGCCCCACCCTGCACTGCCCCATCCGACACTACCCCGCCCTGCAGGCACTCTGCCCCACCACTCCCCATCCTCACCCACTCCTGCACCCTCCACTGACTTCCCCCACCCTGCACTGGCCCATCACGCCCCCGCCCTGCACTGCCCCATCCTAACCCCCCCTGCCCACTCTGCACCGCCCCACTCTACTCTGCCCCACCCTGCACTGCCCCATCCTACACCACCCCGTCCTGCATGCACCGCCCCCTCTACACCGCACCACCCCCGCACACACAACTCCTCCTGAACCACCCCACCCCACACCGCCCCATCCTGCACCGCCCCACCCTGCCACATCCCATCCTGCACCACCCCACTGCACCGCCCTGTCCTACACCGCCCCATCCTGCACCGGCCCCACCCTGCACCGCCCCACCTGCACCCCATCCACGCACACCCTCACCGCCCTGCTACACTGCCCCACCCTGCACCCTGCACCGCGCCCCATCCTGCACCGCCCCACCCTGCACTGGCACCACCCCACCCGCACCGCCCCACCCTGCACCGCCCTGCACCGCCCCATCCCTGCACCACCCCACCCTACAACCGCCACCCGCACGTCCCCCACCCCGCACCAACCCCATACTGCACCGCCCCATCCTGCACCCCCACCCTGAACCCACCCCCACATCCTGCACCCTCCCCACCCCTACAAACCCCCCACCCCGCACCGCCCCCCCGCACCCCCCATCCTGCCCGCCCCAACACCCTACACCGCCCCATCCTGCACCGCCCCACCCCGCACCGCCCCATCCTGCACCGGCCCCCACCCCGCACCGCCCACCCGCACCGTCCCCGCCCGCACCGCCCCGCACCCTAACACCGCCCCCACCCTACACCGCCCCACCCTGCACCGCCCCCCCTGCACCCTCCGCCCCACCCTGCACCGCCCCACCCTGCACTGCCCCACCCTACACCGCCCCGCCCCGCCCGCCCCCACCCACCGCCCCACTGCCGCCCCATCCTGCACCGCCCCCACCTGCACCCATACCCTGCACCGCCCTGTGCACCGCCCCACCGCACCCCCCCCGCACCGCCCCTGTCCTGCACCCAACGCCGTCCTGCATTAACCCCCCTGCATGCATAGCCCCACTCGACAGCGCCCCACCCTGCACTGCCCCATCCTACACCGCCCCGTCCTGCATGCACCGCCCCACTCTACACCGCACCACCCCGCACCGCCTCATCCTGCACCGCCCCGCCTTGCACCACCCTGCCCTGCCCTGCCCTGCACCGCCCCACTCTACTCTGCCCCACCCTGCACTGCCCATCCTACACCACCCCGCCCTGCATGCATCGCCCCACTCTACACCGCCCCACCCCGCACTGCCCCATCCTGCACCGCCCCACCCCGCACCGCCCCATCCTGCACCACCCCACCCTGCACCGCCCTGTCCTGCACCACCCCACCACACCGCCCCATCCTGCACCGCCCCACCCTGCACCGCCCCATATCTCCTGCACCACCCCACCCTCAACCGCCTGTCCCTGCACCACTACCACCACACCGCCTCATCCTGAACCCCCTCACCCTGCACCCGCCCCGCCCTGCACCTCCCCATCCTGCACTGCCCCGCCCTGCACCGCCACAGCCTACACTGGCACACCCTTCACCACTCACCTAGCACTGTCCCACCCTGCACCGCCCCACCCTCACCTGCCCCACCATACAACGCCCCACCCTAACACTGCCCCACCATGCAATGCCCCACCCTACACTGCTCCATCCTGAACCACCCAATCCTGTACTGCCCCATCCTACACCGCCCCACCCTGCACCACCCCACCTAACACTGCCCCACCCCTGCCCTGCCCCGCCCTGGCACCCCCCACCTCCTACACTGCACCCACCCTGCACCACCACACCTAAAACACTGCCCACCATGCCCTGTCCCATGTTCCCTGCTGCGCCCCCACCCTACACCGCCCCACCATACACCACCCCACCCTACACTGCCCCCCTCTACAACACACCCCACTCCCTACATACCCCCCACCCTACAAACACCCCACCCTACACCACCCACCCGCACTGCCCCACCATACACCGCCCCACCCTACACTGCCCCACCCTAACCCGCCCCCCCCCCCACCCTACACCCCACCCTACACCGCCCCACCCTACACTGCCCCACCCTACACCGCCCCACCCTCACCCCAACACCCCACCCTACCGCCCCACCCTACAACCCCCTTACACCACCCCACCAAACACACCCCATAACCACCCTACACCACCCCACCCTGCCCCACCCTACAACACACCACCCTGCAACCGCCCACCCTACCCACCATACACCGCCCCACCCTACACTGCCCCACCCAACAACACCCCACCCTGCACCGCCCCACCCTACACTGCACCCACCATACCCCGCCCCTACACTACCCATAACCACCCTACAACACCCCACCCTGCACCGCCCCAACCCTATCACTGCCCCACCATACACCGCCCCACCCTACACCACCCTACACACCCCAACCTTACACTCTGCCCCACCCAAACACCCCACCCTACACCGCCCCCCACTAACCCCCACCACTACACTGCTTCCATCCAGAACCACGCCAATCCAGTACTTGCCCCATCCCTACACTGGCCCCACCTGCACCGCCCCACATAACACTGCCCCACCCTGCACTGCCCCACCCTGCACCACCCCATCCTACACTGCCCCGCCCTGCACTGCTCCCCGTAACACTGCCCCACCCTACACTGCCCCACCCTACCCAACTCCAACCTACACCGCCCCACCCTACAACCACCCAACCCTACACCCCCCACCCTACAACACCCACCCTACACCCCACCCGCCCCACCCAAGCAACACGCCCACAACCTGCACGCCCCACCTGCACTGCACCATCCACACCGCCCCACCCTACACCGCCCCACCCTACACCACCCCACCAACACTGCCCTGCCCTACACTGCCCTACCTTGCACCTCCCCACCATACACCTCCTCACCCTACACTGCCACACCCTGCACTGCCCCACCCTGCACCTCCTCACCCTACACTGCCCCACCCTGCACCACCCCCACCCTACACGATCCCGCCCCACCGTGCACGGCCCTACACTACACCCCCACCCCGCCATACACCTCTCCACCGCACCGCCCACCAGTAATTGTCCAATTGCCAATAATGACGTGGATTTGTTGGCGCCACGCGCTGAGATTAATTTTTGTTTAGCGGCGCCTCGGGGGCCGCGAGCAGCTAACCATTTGTGGGGGCTTAGCGGGGCCGGGCCGGGCAGCGCCGGGGCGGGCAGCGCCGGGCCGGGCAGCGCCGATACCCGGGGCTCCTATCAGGGATGATATCGGGGATGTGGTGCAGGATGCAGATATAGGGGGGGGGGGGGGTGTTTCTAAAAGAGGGGATGGGTGGTTGATCCCCCCCCCCCCCCCCCCCCCCCCAGCCCCCATCTCACATCCTGCCAGACGGGATGGCCGAATGAGTTGAGCGTTCGTCTCTCACTTTGGTAGATCATGGAATTCGAACCCATGCGTTCGAAAGCCTGATCGAGTCAAACCAATGACTTTACAAAATTGTAATTGTCACTTCCTAGCCAGGCACTCGGCATTATTACTTATTAGGATTGGGCAAGGATTGGGTGGCTCAGTGTCAGGATATTGTGACCGAGTGGCATATCAGGTCATGGTGCTGGCGGTCTGGTCTCCCAATGGGGCAGCACTATAAAGTCTCCATGAGTGTGCACTGTCACAAGTTGGTACCGAGCGAGCGGGATGTAGTTCAGGTGGTAGCGTGTCCACCTGTGAAGGTGTGGGTCATCCTATCGATCCTGCTTAGTGGACACATTTGCAGTTTGGGTTATTTTCCATTCCTACCAGTGGTCCACAACTGGTTCATCAAAGGCTGTGGTATTTGCAGTCCTGTCTGTGGGAAAGTGCATATAAAAGATCCCTTGCTGCTTATCGGAAAGAGTAGCCTAAAGGGCGCATTCCATATACGCGTTAAGCTAAGATTCCTTACACGCGGTATGCGGCATGCGAATGCGAATGCGAATGCGGCAAAAAATCGAAAAGCATCTAAGTCAATGGGGGTGATTCCTTATACGCGGTATGCGGCATGCGGCATGCGAATACTGAATCGGTCCATGTAGCGATTGGTGCGGCATGCAATGCAATGCCTTTGCCATAGAGAACAGGGAGGAAACCTGACACTGTATGTGGGTGTGTGTGTGTGTGTGGGTGAAAGGACCCATCCCGTAATCACGCCGCACGCCGCATGCCGCATGCCGCATGCCGCATACCGTGTGTAAGGAATCCTAGCTTAATGCGTAATGCGAATGCGAATGCGAATGCGACAAAAAATCGAAACGCCTTGAAACCTATGAGCTACATTCCATACACGCGTAATGCGTAATGCGAATGCGAATGCGTCAGAAATCCATTATCCCGATCGCTCCATGTAGCGATCGGTGCGTAATGCGTAATGCGTAAAGGCGGTGCGAATAGAAAATCATCAGTCGCATTTGTCCATTGATATAAGGTTGGAGGAGGCGACTGATAATTACGGACAGCCGGTGCAAACATGTAGGTGTATGCGGCGGACCTGTTAGGAAGCAGTCTTCATATTTGGGACGGTCCTAACATCCCTCTAAGCAAGCTAAACTGAGCCATGTTTGGACCGTCCCATTCTGTGTGTGTGTGTCTCTGTGTGGGTATCTGTGTCTCTGTGTGTGTGTCTCTGTGTGTGTGTGTCTGTGTGTGTGTGTCTCTGTGTGTGTCTCTGTGTTGTGTCTCTGTGTCTGTGTGTTTGTATATGTGTGTGTATCTGTGTGTGTGTGTCTCTGTTCTGTGTGTGTATCTGTGTCTGTGTGTGTCTCTGTGTGTGTCTGTGTGTGTCTCTGTGTTGTGTCTCTGTGTCTGTGTGTGTGTCTCTGTTGATGTGTCTTTGTGTCTCTGTTGATGTGTGTGTGTCTGTGTGTGTATCTCTGTGTCTCTATGTGTGTCTCTGTGTGTGTGTCTCTGTGTCTGTGTGTGTTTCTCTGTGTGTGTCTCTGTGTGTGTCTGTGTGTGTGTGTCTCTGTGTATGTTTCTGTGTGTGTGTCTCTGTGTTGTGTCTCTGTGTGTGTATCTGTGTCTCTGTGTGTGTCTCTGTGTCTGTGTGTGTCTGTGTGGGTGTCTGTGTGTGTGTGTCTCTGTGTGTGTCTCTGTGTTGTGTCTCTGTGTCTGCGAACAGAAAAGCATCAGTCGCATTTGTCCATTGATATAAGGCTGGAGGAGGCGACTGATAATTATGGACAGCCCTGTAGGTTTATGCGGCGGACCTGGTAGGAAGCAGTCTTCATATTTGGGACGGTCCTAACATCCCTCTAAGCAAGCTAAACTGAGCCATGTTTGGACCGTCCCATTCTCTGCGTGTGTGTCTCTGTGTGTGTGTATCTGTGTCTGTGTGTGTGTCTGTGTGTGTGTCTCTGTGTGTGTCTCTGTGTGTGTCTCTTTGTGTGTGTGTCTCTTTGTGTGTGTGTCTCTGTGTGTGTGTCTCTGTGTTGTGTCTGTGTGTGTATCTGTGTGTGTCTCTGTGTGTGTGTCTCTGTGTGTGTGTCTCTGTGTTGTGTCTCTGTGTGTGTCTGTGTCTCTGTGTCTTTGTGTCTCTGTTGCTGTGTGTGTGTCTGTGTGTATCTCTGTCTGTGTGTGTGTCTCTGTGTGTATGTCTCTGTGTGTGTGTGTCTCTGTGTGTGTCTGTGTGTGTGTCTGTGTGTGTGTCTGTGTGTGTGTGTGTCTCACAGACAGAGACACACACAGAGACACGGAGACACAGACACACACATAGAGACACACACAGAGACACAGAGTCACACACACTTTTTATATACTTCACTGCATAGCGCATAACGCATAACGCAATACGCATTACGCGTATATGGAATGATGGCATTCGCATAACGCATAACGCATTACGCATTACGCATGACGCATTACGCGTATATGGAATGCGCCCTTAAGTGGCGACAGCAGGCTTCCTTCAAAGAAATATGTCAGAATGGCCATATGTTTGACATACAATAGCCAATGATAAAAATCATTGTGCTCTAGAGCCTTCGTTAAATAAAACAAACTTTCCTTTTTACAAGTCGGTACCCGTCCTGATATGTCCTTAGATGTGGCCAGGACGTAAAGCTCTAAAAACCGACCAACCCTTCTCACATCCTCGGTCGTGCACGCCTCCTGGTGGGAAGAGGCGCGGGTAACACAAAACACTGGAGGATAATCCCAACCCATCCTCCACCCCCACTCCATCAACACCCGCATCCCACCTCACCCAACCTCCCAACCCACCACCACTTCTAACCCCACCAACCCACCTCCCACTCCACCAACCCACCTCGCACCTCACCTCCACCCCCCACCTCACACCCACCTCCTGACCCACCCCCACCTAACTAACCCCCTCCCTCCTTCCCGCTGTAAAGTTAGCGCAACCCAACAAATTTTTACTGTGCATACCAGTGAATCTGGAGGGACTGAAGTTTGGATCCTGGTCGAGTCAAACCAATGACTTATAAAATAGGTACCTGTTGCTGCTCGGCGCTTGGTGTTATGAGGTCAGGACAGGGACTGGGTGCACAGTGTCAGGATAATGTGACTGTGTGGGACATCAGGTCATGGTGCCGGCGGCCTGATTTCCCAGTGAGGCAGCACTATAAAGTCACCATGAGTGCGCGCTGTCACAAGTCGGTGCACGTCCTGGTATGGCCTAGGGTCTTACTGGGGCGTAAAACTACACCAACCACCCAGCCTCCCCCGGCCCTCTCAGAGGACTGGTTGGGCTCCTTAGGCTGCCTTTTTCCTTCCTCCCCCCTCCCCCCCCCCCAATTCCTCTAATCACTACTACCCATCGGAAGCCAACTCCCGACCATATGGGACAGCTTTCAGCAGTGCCCATTCAGTGCTGCAAGATTTGCAGCCTTCAGCGCACCAATTCGACTGAAAACTCCCCAAAAACAACAACAGCAACCCAAAACGTCCGTCATCGGCGGGCGTTTATTTGTCGAATCAAACTCCCCGCGCCCCGTCTGTTTTCCCCCTAGAGGGCGCCACCGCCCCTGGCGGCTAATTGAAACGTCAACAGCCACCGCCCGCCAAAACGCAGACTCCTCCGCCACGACCGGAAGTGGCGCATTGATCTCGCGATCCGGTAAGATCTGGCGAAAACAAATGGTCTGCAGCCATACTTTGTTTGACTTAAGCCGTGTCCACACGGGCGATGTAAATCGATTCGTAGAAATCGACTTGTATAGTTCAGCTTACATTTCACGTGTGAACGGGCGGGTGAGTCGAATTAGGGCTGAATCGATTCCTGTGATCTGGATACTGTAAACCACCTGTCGAGGTAGTTTACATGAGTAGATTTCTGTGAATCGATTTATTTTGCCCGTGTGAACGCAACCGACTTACTTGAGGCGGATTAAGGACTTGACAGTCGAGACCTGAGTTTGTTGACTTTCCGGTAAATTTGCTTTATGAACCTGCTAGAGGTGCACATATATTTTTTTCATCATTTATTTTTAGGGTTTCACTGCCCAGCAGAAGTTTTGACTGTTCCAAACCAATATGATTCAGTCCATACATATCTAGGTCGAACCCACACTCTCTCGTGCCAACGTCGATGAACCCAAACTGGCGTTGGTTAGTCTGGACTTGCTCATGCGCAGATATCCACTTCCGCCTTAAACTGATTCAAAGCACTGCCCGTGTGAACGCGAAACACTTTCAAACTAAATCGATTCATATGATTCGCCTTGTCTAAATCGCTTTATATTTTGCCCGTGTGAACACGGCTGTAGACTCGGCTATTGCTGTTGTTTGTGTGTTGAGGGTGTGGGTGGAGGGTGGGGGTGTTTTTAGTGGTGATGGTGGTGTTGGTGGTGGTGTAATAGTGGTGGTGGTGGTGGTGGTGTTGGTGGTGGTGGTATTGGTGGTGAGGGTGGTGTAATGGATGTGGTGTAATGGTGATTGTGATGGTGGTGGAGGTGATGGTGGTAATTGTGGTGATGGTAGTGGTGGGGTCGGTGGTGGTCGTGGTGATCCGGTTGGTGGTGTTGATGGTGGTGGTGGTGGTGCTGGACGTAGAGGTGGTGGTGGTGATTATGGTGGTACATAAGGTGGTGCTGGAGGTACTGAAGGTTATGGTGGTGGTGGGTGGTGGTGGTAGTGGTGTTGGTGGTGATTGAGTTGTTGGTGGTTGAGGGTGCTGGTGGTTTTCTGGCGTGGGTGTGGTTATGGTTATGGGTATGGTTAGGGTGGTGGTGGGAAGGGGTGCGAGTGGTGACGGTGCTGGTGTTAGTTGTGGTGGTTGGTAGTGATGTTGGTGGTGATCGGGTTGGTGGTGTTGGTGGGGGTGGTGTTAGTTGTGGTTTGTTTTGGGGGAGTTTTCAGTCGCATTGGTGCACTGAAGACTGCAAATCTGTGGCACTGTATGGGAACCACTGAAAGCGGTCCCATGTGGTCGGGAGTTGGCTTCCGATGGGTAGTGGTCAGAGAGATTGGGGGGGTGGGGTGGTGGGGGAGGAAGGAAAAGTGCAGCCTAAGACCCCAGTAAGACCCTAGGCCACACCAGGTCGTGCACTGACTTGTGACAGCGTGCACTCATGGTGACTTTATAGTACTGCCCCACTGTGAAATCAGGCTGCCTGCACCATGACCTGATATCCCACACAGTCACATTATCCTGACACTGTGTGCCCAGTCCCTGTCCCGATCTCATAACGCCAAGCGCCGAGCAGCAACAGGTAGATATTTTATAAGTAATTGGTTTGACTCGACCAGGATCCAAACTTCAGTCCCTCCAGATTCACCGGTATGCACAGTAATTCTGGCCACGGCCAGAGGAAGAAGTGAAGTGAGGATGGGATTAGTTAGGCAGTGGGTGGGGTTACCTGTTAGTTGTTAATGAAAATTAGTGGTTAGTTGGCAGTGGTGTCAAGTCAGCTATGGTGACAAGGTGGGGCCTGCTAATCCTCGGTGTCAGGGTCTGGGCAACCGACAGCGTTGATGATAGCTGCATTCTAGCGGTAGAAGCGAGCAAGTGTGTTCCAGGATGACTTGGAAATCCTAGAGAGGATAGCCAGAGCAGCCCTATTGTCACTGAGTTGGCGGTCAGAGTCCTCCATGAAGTCACTGATTGCAGATCTGTCAACGGCGCTACATGAGGTGAGTATGTGGGCCACATTGAAGATCTTAGTGCTGCAGGGACAGCACTGGAGGTTGGGGACATCAATCCAATGGCGGTAGCCAGTCCTGAAGCGGTTGATGGCGACTAGGAAGGCCAACTGGATGGGGATGTTAGTTCTGACCAGGGTGTACCAGATCCAGCTTATTGAATCAGGACTGTGTTGAGGTGTGCCTGATGTCTGATCGAGATTATAATCTGGATCACGTCAGCAAGGGAGTGTCAGGCATTTGGGTGGGCGATCTCTTTGATGGCATTCAGAGAGTCAGTAATGATGATGGCACTTGCATTATGGAGGTTTTCGAGGGCCATGTGAATGGCGGCGAGCTCGGTATCAAGAGTGGTGTTCTTTGTGTTGATGACGGGGATGAAGATTCCGGCTCCGGCTCTACCTGATGTTGGGTTAAGGGAGCCGTCAGGGTATACCATCTTAGCGAGGGGAAAGTCCACCTTTGCCTGAGTTATGGCCTCGAGAGCCAGGGAGTGGAGTTCTGGGGTGATGTAAACCGCCTTGGCAGCAGCTAGGTTGGTGGTTCAGGTTTTGACTGGAATGAAAAACCATGGTGGCTTGTGAGGGCTCAGGGCGGAGTCTGCAATGTGGAGTCCGTGGGAGTCCTTGAGGGTGGTGATGGTGTCTTTGTCTGGGTGTTGGTGGCTGAACACCGAGATTCACGCATCATTAAGCTCAAACTGCGATGTCTACCAACTAAATATCTTCATGAGGTAAACCTTTCACACATCTCAAGCCAAACAATACATAATATTCGCTCTGATGTTCGATCAGTTCTACACATTAATTGAATTCCAACATTTTATATTTAATACACGACAAATGGTATTATTAATGCTTACTGTTTATAATATACATGAAGCACATTGAAAGGGGCTTAGAAAAGTACCCAAATTCACTCAGTATATTATTCATTTTTTTAATTCATGTTTACTCTTATCTGACGCCATAATAAGTTCCTTCACAACCAACAACAATATATAGTCATAGCCAGCAAAAAAAAACAATATATAGTCGTATCCCCTGCCCATACCGGTATATATTTGATAATTGTTGGCTCTTACATCCTGCTCGAAGCTGTTGGATTCTGTAACTATGCCAATATTTTATTTTATTTGCAGAGTGACAGTTGGCTCACGGTGCAGAGGAGGAGGGGAGGAGAGAATGCCCGCTCCGCAGTGAATAACATGGAGGTTAAGATGGTTAGCGAGAAACATTAAGGGGCTTGCGTTATTTATATCCACATAATAAATTATATAGTATATATATATATATATATATATACATATATATATAGCCATAGGCACTGTGTCCAATTGCTGCAAGTAGGATCTAAGAGCCAAACATTTTTTTTGTGGTACATTAGTTGTTTAAGCAGGGGAAATTTCAATCGCGGGCAATTGGTCTTCCTCATTCGATTGCTCCTTGCCCTATCCTAATAATGCCGAGCACCTGGCTAGGAAGCGACAAGTATCAATTTTAAGTCATCGGTTTGACTTGACCAGGATTCGAACCCACGACCCCAGGATCTACCAAACACGGAAGATGGACGCTCTAACTCATTCGGCCATCCCGTCTGGGATGGTTTTTAAATATCGGCATAGTCACAGGATCCGATAGCTGAAAGCAGGATCTATGAGCCAATATTTAAAATAAAATAAAATATTTACATAGTCATCGGATCCAAAATCCACAAGCAAGAATCCAGGAAGTAAAAGTTAAAATATATGTTGGTACAGTCACCGGGTCCAATACCTGCAAGCCGAATCTACGAGCCACAATATTTGGGAGGAAAACTTAATATTGGTATAATCATCGGATCCAATAGCGTAGGAGGCCTACAACTACAAGCAGGATCTAAAAGCCAAAAATTAAAATTAAAATATCAGTATAGTCACCGTGTGCAATAGCTGCAAGCAGCAGTTATATTAGAACCGCCAAAAATTGTAATGTAATTTCCTCCAGTGTGTGTGGCGCGAGGGGGGCCTGCCCACTAAATACCCCGACAGTTGGGCGGGGGGGGGGGGCACCACCAATGCGAAAAGGAAGAATAGATATATACAGTATATGTTCCCCTTGCATTCATACTTCATAAACATATATGAGGCTGTCTCAAGAGGTGCTGGGTAATTTGGGACAAAACTTTGTCTATTGTAATGATCAACATATTATCTGCTTATGCATTTGCTCAGGATAAACTGATTTATGGTGTTTCACAATCCCAATAGAATACATATTGATTTGAAGCAAATATCCTTGTGTTTTAAGTGTAACCTTGCTATTTTGTGTCAATTGTTACATGGACAAAAAAAAGAAGAGTCATCACCTTTTGAGAGAGGCTCATATACATATATATTTATGAGTAAGGATCACAAAAATAGGCCAATTGGGGAAAGTTGTCGGTGTCGCGCATTGGATGTCGGTGTCGAACAGCATAATTATACTTTAGCATTGACAGAGGTGTTGGAAAGTCCTTAAATTTATCCTGAATGTACAGGTAGAGAAAATACAACAACCTTATTTGTTTCTAGGATAATTTAATATAGAACAAAGAAATGCACTACACTTTAAGAATTGCGACGCCAACATCTTAAATTAACCACCAATTGGCCCATTTTCGTGAGGCCGACTCATATATATATATTGGCATAGACAGCTGATCCAATAGCTGCAAGCAGGACCTAAGTGCCAAAATTAGGTCCTTCCCAGAGCATGGCTTTAGCCAGGCTTCTGACACCAGCCAACACATACACACTCCACCCCCCCCCCCTGAGCCCTACCCCCCCTCCACCCCCTACCCCTGCCGCTGACTCACAGTTTGGCTGAGGCCGGGTTGGTTTGGAGGTAGGTAACCATTAGAGTGAACTTCCTGGCGGAAGCTGACTGTGCCATGTCTGTGGGTGTGTGTGTGGTGTGTGGGGGTGTGTGGGTGTAGTGTGTGGGGGTGGGGGGGTGTGGAGTGTGTGGGTGGGTGGGTGTGGTGTGGTGTGTGGGTGTGAGTGTGTGGGTGGGTGGGTATGTGGATGTGTGGGTGTGGGTGTGTGGGTGTGTAGGTATGTGGGTGTGTATGGGGGTGGGAGTGTGGGTGTGTGGGTGGGGGTTGGTGGTAGTGTGTAGGTGTAAGTATGGGTGTGGATGGCGGGTGGGTGTGGGTGTGGGTGTGGATGAGTGGGTGTCGGTGTCGGTGTGAGTTGGGGTGTGTGGATGAGTGGTTGTGGGTGGATGTGGGTGTGTGTGTATGGATGTGGGTGTGGATGTGTGTATATGTGGTCGTGGATGTGTGTATGTGTGGGCGTGGGTGTGTGGGTGGGTTGGTTGGTTGTTGGTGTTTTCCATCCTGTAAACATCTAGGGTTATAACAGGATGGGTACCGACTTGTGGCAGTGCGCAATCATTGCCACTTTATTGGTGGGGTGGTCCAGTGGTCCACAACTAGCTCATCAAAGGCTGTGGTATGTGCTGTCCTGTCTGTAGGAAAGTGCATATAAAAGACCCCTTGATGCTTATTGAAAGAGTGGCCTATGAGGCGGCAACATCTTTCCTCCGAAGAAGTATGTCAGAATGACCATATGTTTGAAGTCCAATAGCCGATGATACGTTAAAAAAAAATCAATGCACTCTAGAGGTGTCATTACGTAAAACGCAAGCTTTTTTTTTTACATCTGGAAACTTGATAAATTATAGTGCTGCCCCAATGGGAAAGCAGGCCGCCGGCACCCTGCCGCGATATCCCCACTCAGTCACATTGTCCTGCCACTGAGCTAGCCTGTACTTGCCCTATCCTATTATTATTAATGCTAAGCGCCAGGATAGGAAACGTCAAGTATCAATGTTATAAGTCATTGGCTTAACTGGTGTGTGGGTGGGTGTGCGTGGGTTTGGGTGTGGGTGTGGGTGTGGGTGGGTGTTGGTGTGGGTGTGGGTGTGGATGAGTGGGTGGATGTGCGTGTGGATGGGTTTTAATGAGTGGGTGGGTGTGGGTGTGGATGAGTGGATGAGTGGTTGTGGATGAGTGGATGAGTGGGTGGATGTGGATGAGTGGGTGGGTGGTTGTGTGTGGGTGTGGATGAGTGGGTGTGGGTGAGTTGGTGGGTGGGTGTGAATGAGTGGGTGGGTGGGTGTGGATGAGTGGGTGGGTGTGGGTGTGGATGAGTGGATGTGGGTGTGGATGAGTGGGTGGATGTGGATGAGTGGATGGGTGGGTGTGAATGAGTGGGTGGGTGGGTTGGTGTGGTGTGGATGAGTGGGTATGGATGAGTGGGTGTGGGTGTGAGTGTTGGTGAGTTGGTGTGGGTGTGGATGAGTGGGTGGGTGGGTGGGTGTATGGGTATAGAAGAGTGGGTGTGGGTATTGATGAGTGGGTGTGGGTCAGTGGGTGTGGATGAGTGGGTGTGTGAGTGTGGATGAGTGTGTGTGAGTGTGTATGAGTGGGTGGGTGAGTGTAGATGAGTAAGTGTGGGTGAGTTGGTGTGGGTGCGAGTGAGTGGGTGGGTGGGTGTGGGTACGGGTGTAGAAGAGTTGGTGTGAGTGTGGATGAGTTGGTGTGGGTATGGATCAGTGGGTGGGTGGGTGGGTGGGTGTGGGTACAGATGAGTGGGTGTGGGTGTGAGTGTGGATGAGTGTATGTGTGAGTTCGGATGAGTGGGTGGGTGGGTGAGGGTAGATGAGTGGGTGGGTGGGTTAATAAAAATGTGAAAAAATGGCCTGGGTGAAGTGGAGTGATTGCGTGCATTCCTGCCGGCCTTGTACCGGAGACGCGCCGTGAACCGGCGGCCGACGACCAATAAACGGAGTGTTTTGAGCCTGGCGACCGGCCCGGTAAATATCATATCGTATAACTATAGAAACGGCGGGATGCAGTGGGACGGGGCGGGGCGGGGCGGGCGGGGCGGGGCGGGGCGGGGCGGCGCGGGGCGGCGCGGGCGGCGCGGGGCGGCGCGGGGCGGCGCGGGGCAGCGCGGGGCGGCGCGGGGCGGCGCGGGCGGCGCGGGGGCGGCGCGGGGCGGCGCGGGCGGCGCGGGGGGCGCGGGGCGGCGCGGGCGGCGCGGGCGCGTTAAGTGGTGTGGGGCACATTGTCCGCACTGTCGACGGTGAAGTGGCGACCGGGAGGAGGGGTCGGGTAGTGTGTGTGGGGGGGCGGGGGGGGGGGGGGCGGAGAGTGTGTGTGTCGGGGCTGTGGGATGACGGGGCAAAGGAGAGATGGGCCAAGGAGATGCCGCAACCCCGGCGACGTCGCCCCGGCCACGGACACGCGCCGAGGCGTGGGTGGAGTTGTTGGGGGGTGGGGGGGGGAGATGAGTATGGATGGTGGGGGGGGGGGGGGGATTGAGTTGCGATGGTGTGGGGTGGGTGGAGGAGGAAGGGGGGGGGGGGGGGGCTGGATCCTATAGAGACCGCTATATCATAGTTCTCGTCCATAATTCACATTGCAAATATATAGTCGGGAAGTATTTTGTGTGTGTTATGGTTTTACCTCCTAGCAACATCTTTCAATCATGACGGTTAGTCCGGAGAGGGTGTGCTTTTGCTATATATACACAGTAAAACCTCTCTAAAGGACCCCCTCCACAGATCGACCATTCCCCTATATCGATCGCTTTATTTGGGTCCCAAATGATCACCCAAACAATATCATTGTAACGATTTTTTTTGAAGCTCCCTAAATCGACCACCTCCTTAAATGAACCATTTAAAGGTTTTACTGGTTGTAGATTTACGTCCTATCAATATCTAAGGTCATATCAGGACGGTGTCTATGTATTTATATATATATATATATATGCTAGCCATGGGTGAGGTTAAGTCCCCCCTCCCCCTCCCCCCACACACAGTCCTACTCTCCTCTACTATCACCTCGGCACTGTCAATGACACACACGTACTAATAATAGGCCATCGTCACTCTAAAATACCTTGTATTTTGGCACCATATGCTGTGTGTGCAGAAAGCATATTTCCACCTCCTCCACAAACTCCTCCCTCTCCCCCACCTCTCCCACACTCCCCTTTCCCACCGCTCAACTGCTCTCGGTTATCCTCTGCTTCCTTTCTACCCAGGCCTCCTCCTTCCTATCACTTTCCTTCATTTCTTCTCTCTCCTCCTCCCTCCTCCTCCCTCCTCCTCCCTCCTCCTTCCTCCTCCTTCCTGTCCTCATACCTCTCAGCCGCCCCCCCTCCTGCTCGCCCCCCTTCGGTTCTCCTCCTGGCAACCCGTTGTAAGATGCGATGAGACGGGGGGAGGTTGAGGTGTGAAGGTGACTGGGGGTGGGGTGGGGGTGGAGGTGGAGGTGGAGGTGGGTGTGGATAGCGGCTGAAGACAGATAGGGTCTCGGCATGGACAATGGACGACGCCAATATATTTGTGTCGTCTAGTACGCCGAACGGTTGTTTTTCTTCTTGTGCTTCTTGTTCGCGGTATGTGGTGAGTGCGAGTGTAGGATGTGTTGTGTGTGTGAGGAGGGGGGGGGGGGCAGGGGCCGTGACGGGGAGAGGAGGAGGAAAGGCTGGGTGGGGTGGCAAGTGACGGGAGGAAGAGGAGGGAAGGAGATGGGGAGTCACGGGAGGGAGAGGGGGAACGAGATGGGGGGGGGGGTGACGGGGCGGAGAGGGGGAAGGCGGGGTGGGGGGAGGAGTGACGAGGGGAAGAGTGGGGAAGGCGGGGGACCAGTGACGGGAGGGAGAGGTGGGAAGGCGGGGCTGAGGAGGGGGGAGACAACTCACGGGGTGAACCATGGAGCGGCGCGCGGACAATAATCAGAACGAGGCCGGGCCGAGCAGCTCGCGGCGGCCATTTCTATGGGCGCGGCGCTTGTTGATGGGCCGCGTGAGTTATGGCGGCGCCCGGCGGGCAGCGGCGGGGCCCGATATTAAAGGCGGCCAGTCCTCGGCCTGTCAGGGCAACTGTCCCCGCTATAATTCTCCATAAGCCGGCAGCGATCTATCACCGATGTAAATGGGCGCCACTTAATTCAGATTCTTTGCCGGCGCATCGCTGTCCCCCTCCCCGCCCCCGCCCCCCGCCCCACCTCCCCGCCTCCCCGCCACAATATCCCCGCCCCAGGAGCCCGGGGCCCGGCCCGGCCCGGCACGACCCAACCCGCCGCTGCTACACACAGGCGCGCGGGGCCAGGCCTCGGTGTTGGCGGGGGTGGGGAGGGGAGGTGTGGGAGTGGAGAGCGGAAGGGAGAATGGGGTGACGCCCGAAGAAGTGGTGACGCCCGGGGGAAGAGGCGCAAGCAACTTGACACACCCCTCCCACCCTTCCTCCTCCTCATCGGCCCTTTCCTCCCCGCCCCGCCCCGCCCGCCCCGCCCCGCCCCCGCCCCGCCCCGCCCCGCCCCGCCCCGCCCCGCCCCACCTGCCCCGGCGGGCCCGACAAGGCGCTCCACACCGCGCCCGCCGCCCGCCGCCCAATGCCCGCCGTCCGCCGCCCGTCGCCCGCCGCCCGCCGCCAGCCGCCAGCCGCCCAATGCCCACCGCCCGCCGCACGCCGCACGCCGCACGTCGCACGCCGCCCGCCAGCCACCCTAAATACCCGAATCAGGGCCGACTTCTTGTACGCTCTGGATGCCTAACTCAGAACACCCCCCCCCCACACACACACACACAACACACTCTCACCACCTCCCAAATCTTCCACCTCGCACTCACTTCACATATTGCACCCAACACCTACAAGCACACGTACACCCATACACACACATACACACACATACACACATACACACACATACACACACATACACACACATACACACACATGCACACACATGCACACACATACACACACATACACACATACACACATACACACACATATACACACATACACACTCATAGTATAAACACACATACACACATACACGCTCATACACATACACACATACACACACATACATATACACACATAACACACATACACACCCATACACACATACACACTCATACACACTCATACACACATACACACATATACATACACATACACACATACACACATACACACACATACACACATATACACACATACACACATACACACTCATACACACACATACACACACCCGCATACACTCATACACACATACACACATATACACACATATACACACATATACACACATATACACACATATGCACACATACACACACATACACACATGCACACATATACACACATAACACACATACACACCCATACACACATACACACATACACACCCATACACACACATACACACACAAACACACACATACACACACATATGCACACATACACACATACACACTCATACACACACATACACACACACCCCCATACACTCATACACACATACACACATACACACATATATACACACATATACACACATACACACATAACACACATACACACACATACACACATACACACATACACACATATACACACATATACACACATAACACACATACACACCCATACACACATACACACTCCTACACACGCATACACACACATACACACATATGCACACACATACACACTCATACACACATACACATACACCCTCATACACTCATACACACATACACACACATATACACACGTATACACACATATACACACATACACACATACACACATACACACATACACACACATACACACATACACACATACACACACATAACACACATACACACATGCACACACACCACTTCCGGTCGACCCGCTGTAATAGAATGTATCCGGGGCGTTGCCTGCGTTGCGCGCACTAAGTGCCCGGGGACCTGTTTGACCCTGACAGAAGAATTTCAACTGGTTCCCGGAGGGCACCCAGCGAATACATACAGCCATAATGAGCCTGCATGCACACACCCAGAGGTGGACTGTGTGTGTGGGGGGGGGGGGGGGAGCGGATGAAAGGAGGGGTACGGGCCTTTAACGCGGCCTTTAACGGGAATATGATAAGCACAATCAGCCTTTAATCCCGTGTGGGTCTTTATAGAATAATAACCGTTATGGGGAGTTTGACTCCCCTGCCTTGCAGAGTTGTAAACCACTGCCTTGTGGTACAGGTTCTTGACAGAAACGAAGGCTAAGGAAGCAAACCCTCAACAGAAAACCATGTCACTGTGGCATCATTAAGGGCGGTTGATGTATGGAACTCCCAACATCTCCTGACCAGCCACTGCAGGGACACATAGTTTTGCGCCTGTCTTGACATGTTCTTGCTGGTGTGAAACCTTTATTTGCTTCCCGAGAGAGTGCCACTGGTAACTTGCAAAAGCCAGCAGCACTTCAACACTTTTGCAGGCAGCTTTCATGAAATGACATTAAGACCAACTCATTGACGCAACTCTCACAGCAGAGAGCTAAATGGAGAGCGACAGTCAAGTAATGAAAGCAGTCTTTGTCGCATCGCGACCGACAGCATGATGATGATGAGCCGTTATGGGTTGTTAATAAGTCCATGTCCCTACTGAGTGTCATTCACCCCTGCTATAAACACTTAAGAGGTGTAATTACCCCCCCCCCCCCACCACCACCACCACGACCACCTCCAATAAAGGAGAAGAAGAAGAAGAAGAAGACTGCCGAGGAGGAGGAGGGGTAGGAGAAGGGGAGGGGGAGGAGGAAATGGAGAAGTATGAGCAAAAGAAAGAGGAGGAGGGGGAGCAGGAGGGAAAGGGGGAGGAGAAATGGGAGGAGGGGGAGAAGGAGGAGAAGAAAAGGGAGGAGGAGAAGGAGGAGGAGAAGAGGAGGGAGGATGAGGGGAGGATGGGGGAGCGGGTGGGGATGGAGGTGAAGAAGGAGAAGAAGAATGTGGAGAAGAAGGAGGGGAAAAGAAGGAGGAGGATGAAGAGGAGAAGGAGAACAAAAGAAGAAGAAACAGAAGAAGGAGAAGAAGAAGAAGAAGAAACAGAAGGAGAAGAAACAGAAGGAGGAGAAGAAGAAGAAGAAGAAGAAACAGAAGAAGTAGGAGGAGGAGAAGAAGAAGAAGAAGAAGAAGAAGAAGAAGAAGAATAAAATGGAAAAGATCAACACTGACGTGAATAAGGAATAATATCATAATAAAGCCTCACCGGAAACACATTAAATTACAAAGCAGCTTCAGGGCATGCGCAACACGTCAGATCACGTGGTTTATAGGTTGTGCTACAATATGGTATCCTATGACAATCATGGCTACTTTTGAAAAGCTGCTCCGTAGAATAAACTCCTTTAATACGGCACCGACACCAACAACATTGCCGTTTTATGTACCGTTCAGCCGGGGTCTATCGTTCACCGCTATTAGTATTAGGTACTGGTACAGTTTCATTGGTATTACCTTACAGTGGCATAGCCTAATGAAGACATCACATTTTCAAAAGCAAAACACTTACCAAGATTTTATCCTGCATATCCAATATGGATACTGGCACATTTAGGAAGCGTGTGTCGCGGGATAGAAGGGAAGACTGCATACATTTTCTTGAGATCTGATGGGATGGCTGAGTGAGTCGAGCATCCATCTCCCATTTTGGGAGATTGCGGATTCCAACCTACGAGTTTGAACCTTTTTCGAGTCAAACCAATGACTTATAAATTTATACTTGTCGCTTCCTAGTCAGGTGCTCTGCATTATTAGGTTAGGGTAAGGACTAGTTGGCTCACTGTCAGGATAATGAGACTGAGTGGGATATCAGGTCATGGTACTGGTGGCCTGGCCTCCCAGTGGTGAAGTACTATAAAGTCAGCATGAGTGCACACCGTCACAAGTAGGTACCTGTCCTGATAAAACCCTCGATGTTGCCAGGATGTAAAACTCCAACAACCAACCGACCAACTTTTGTTGAACATGTTATTGCTGAATCCTATTGTGTCAGAATTTCTATGTGCATGCCAACATTAATTTGGCATGTTTTTCACTTCGAATGTCTCCAAAGTTAGCCGTTTATAATCAAAGTTATTTTGATAAACTAAAGCAAAGAATAATTATAACTCTTCTCAACTACTCCAGTCTCTTGTTATTCTATTTGCCAGGGGCCAACTGTTTATATATATATATCTTCTATCCTGAACCCTGAATCCTACCCTGCGCCCTAAACAAAGCCCTGTTAAAAGTTGTTGGAGCATTACCAAAAGAACTTTACTTAGTCGCAATTATTGTGATCAAATATGACTAGTTATAAAATATATAGAGAGATTTAATTTGAGACAATGTGAAGCTTGTTTTATTTAATGATGCCTTTAGAGAACATTTATTTTCATCATCGGCTATTGGACATCAAACATATGGTCATTCTAACATATTTCTTTGGAGGAAACCCGCTGCCATCACACAGGCTACACTTTCCAATAAGCAGCAAGGTTTTTTTTATATATATTATATTATGCACATTCCCCCAGACAGGAGAGTACATACCACATTCTTTGATGAACCAGTTATGGGCCACTGGTTGGAACGGAAAATAGCCCAAACTGCAAATGGGTCCATTGAGCACATCGATCAGATGACCCACCCCTTCAAGGTGGACACTCTATCGCTTGAGCTACGTCATGCTCCTTGAGACAATGTATATATTCTCTAGGAGTTATTTAGGGCTCACTCATGATCTGAGGGTCTCTGTGGTCAAACTCTGGCTGTAATACCCCTGTCACACTACGACGTAATGAGCCAACGTGAGCCTAACGTGGTGATATTTCGTCATTACGTTGATGTACGTCGGATTACGTTATGATGACGTCATAATGACGTTAGAGTGACGTCGAGCTACGTCACATTACGTCGTGTTACGTCAAGTTACGTCGAGGTTTTGGACATGTTCAAAAGTTTCGACGTAGGTCGAACGTAAGGGTTTACGTTCGCCGTACGTTCTGTTCACGTTCAGCGAACGTCAATGACGTTAAACGGACGTTATTCCAACGCTCCTCACTACGTTCAACTACGTTCCACTACGTTGACCCCCATTAAACCAAGTGCAAATGCCCATGGGGCGTAATGGGAACGTCAGGACAACGTCAGGAGAATGTCAGGAGAACGTCAGGAGAACGTGCATTCAACGTACATTCAACGTCTCATGACTTAGCTAACGTCACGTAACGTTCTTCTGACGATGGAATAACGTTCATAACGTTCCGTCAGCGTCATTATGTTGACCTCTCTCGTCGAACGACGGTATCACTACGCTTTACCGACGTTACTCTCTCGTCCACTACGCTGCATCCACGTTCAACTTGTGCTCAAATTTGCATACTAGCCGAGAAGTTCAACGTTCTTCACGTTCTCCCTACGTTGACGTCGTTACGTCGTAGAGTGACAGCCCCATTAGTGTCATTCAAAACTAGTGACTGTCCTCAGTGACACAGGCTAGGGTATATTACAGACTTGTAAAGTAGTCCAAACCCCACCCATATATTGCTACAATGAGTTGCTCCAAAACCAATGACCAAAGTGGAACTCTTCAGTGGCTCTAATGAAGGAAGCAAAACATGGAGCTCTTCCAGGGTGGAGGTACGAATACAGTTTGCCTTCATTAACAAGTTGGTGAAGTGTTAGCAATATGGTGCAGAAGGTGGCAAAATGTCTAGCCCAACTAGTTTGTTTGTTTGTTGTTGCTTTACATCCTACCAACATCTAAGATCACTTAAAGAAAACAGGAAACCTTTTGAGTATGCCGTACAACTAACCTATAACCACCCATCTTTTAAACAAAATAATTGTTTATTGATACAGTAGATATTCTGCACATAGCATTTAAGCTCCCGCGAAGGTGCTTGTTTTTAATGCTGGACAGCTGTGAGGAATGTTATGGTGTATACCTGGGTTCCAGTTCCGGGTTTGTATCTGGGACATCCACCAGCATTTATTTAGGTAGTTAGTATCTATGTTAGTTTTTTTGGTTTTTGTTGTTGTATAAACTTCCTATCATATAACTAATATCTTAGCCTAGCATGTACGTCTAGTGAGATGGTAATAGGCTTGTGAATGAGGACGTGTTCCCAGAATTTTTTTGTTTTGTTTGCAGCTTTCCTTTCACATGTGCCCTGTTCCTAGTTAGTGCCTAGATGTGCCTGAACACATCAATACTCTTCAGGTCTGTGGCCAGGTGCGTTGGCTGCGGTGTTAAATTGTTAACCATAGTTCTAACGGCATTGTCCCTGACTTTTGGTTTTACCACCTTTCTTTCACATGTGGCCTGTCCCTAGTTGGTACCCAGGTGCGCCAGAACACACTCGTACCCTTCGGGACTGCAACCTGGCAGTGGGTTGTAGTATTTTCTCATCCCATGGTGTATTATAGGTTGGGTTCAGTGAACATGGTTGGTCTGTCTGTACCTTTCGTGATTTGTGCAAGAACATATACCAAGGTGGAGTATGGCCTCATTTCTTCCGACCCTCCCAGTACTCCAGATGGCTGTGTATGTATAGGTTTCATGTGCACCCTCTTCCATGGCCTGTCCTTGCCATGTGTGCTCTTTCACAGTTTGCCTTGACTGTGCCCGGGCAGGTGTTATTTGGTGCCCATATGATGGTGTATAGTTTTTATTTGTTCTTTTTGGGGAATTGTTTATAGAGCTCCAGTTTCTTGATTGCTCTGACTGAAGGAGGTTGTTTGTTCCAGCGTTGCGCGGCCATGACTAACACACTTCTCTCATGTATTTTATTAATGCTTATGGTTTCTTTTAGCAGTGGTGTGCCTGTATGTGTGGTGTTTTGCTAGTAGCCATATTTTATAATTAGCTTTCCTTATTGTATTTGTTATGCAGGTGTCATAATTTAGGTGTCTGTCTAGGTCCACTCATAGATAGCGATAGCTGTCTACTGACTCGAGTTGACCTTCCGCCAGTTGGCAGTTTAACTTTAGGTTTTTGGTGTGCCTGGTACCGAACAGTGTGTGTGTGTGTCGCCTACCACCCAACTTTGGGCATAGGCCATGAACAAGGGCTCTCCAGTTTTCCCGGTACTGGGCCTTGAGTTTCTTGTTTGTGATTCTGTAACATTGTTCTTTTTTCCGGGGTGGGGTTGTTGGCCCCATGCCCAACCGCCAACCTGGAGGACCAGTTGCTGCTCTTAGTCTGTCCTCTACCATGAGTCCTGCCCGGCTTGGTTAAACCTGCCAGGGGGCTAGCCTCCACCGGTATAGCTCTCATGGTCATGGAGGTACGCAAGCCTCCCCACCATGACAAGGTAGCAACACATTGGGGGGACCGAACAGTACCGTTTAAATACAAATAAATCAAAAACCGAACAGTACCGTTTTTGATTTATTTGTATTTATTGTTATTTTGTTTATTTGGCACCATTCGTTTAACTTCAATAGTGTTTTATTTAGGGTTGTTTCTAGCTCCTCGGGTGATTTGCTAGCCGCATACACCACTGTGTCATCAGCTTATAAAAGCAAGTGTTCTGTTTCTAACCAATTATTGAGGTCATTTATGTAAATTAGGAACAGGAGGGGGCCCAACCAGACCTCTGCAGTACTCCATAGTGTAAGTATTCCTCCTCCTGTTTAGCAGGTAGTCACTTACCCAGTCTCCTGTTTTCCCTTTTATCCCCATTCGGGTTAATTTATTTTTTAATGTGGTGTGGTCCACTGTGTCATAGGGTTTGCTAAAGTCTATGAATGCTGTCCCCACCTTGTTTGTTTGATATATATTGCTTGTCATGTCATTACGTAAAATATTCCGATAATCGGCTGAGGTGGGAAATGGAAATCCTCTATGATTATTCTGTGTGGCCAGCCAAGAGTGTGTGTATTTGTATGTTGTGTATATATATGGCTTGGCCCATGCTTATGTGCAGGTAATTAATGACATAGGTATGACTGGCAGGTCTGGGTGAATGCACTCAAGGCATAGCTCTCTGCTGAGGTAGGGGTCAATGCACACAGGGGTCAAGATTGGTGGTGGCCACAGGTCAACCAGCTCTGGTGGTGGCATGATCCTATACCAAGAATCCATGTATTATATATAAAAAACCAGAGGGGCTTGGACTCTCTCTTACACTCTTAGTTTTGTTGTACTTTCTCTCTTTCTCTGCATCTGTATTGTTTTTCACTTTAGCCTACCTCCATAGCCACAGACTCGAATACCGACTCTACAATTAGTTAACTTAGCTATGGTTTTAGTTGTTGAGTGATTTTTTTTAAACCCGCCTTGTTTGTTTTTTAGGATTTGGTGCTCGTTTAGGTAATTCATTATGTGTCTATGCATTACCTTCTCCATTAACTTACCGGGTACTGATAGGATAGAGATAGGCCTGTAGTTACCTAATGATAGTCTGTCCCCTCCTTTGTGGAGAGTGACCTTAGCTGTTTTCCAGCAGCTTATGAATGACACTCCTGCAAATGATTTATTGAAGAGATCACATATTATATTTGGGATGCAGCCGAGTGTGTCCTTCAGTATTGTGCTGGAGATGTAGTCAATGCCTGATGGCTTGCTGCAGTCAATATTTTTCTTTTGACAGTGTTTGTGGCCAAACTATGGCTAGTAGTGTCAGTTAGCCCTAATAGTAGTAATATATGTTTTTAGTGAATCGGGCTAAGCTATATTGCTACAACGAGTTGCTCCAAAACCAATGACCAAAGTGGAACTCTTCAGTGGCTTTAATGAAGGAAGCAAAGCATGTAGCTCTTTCAGGGTGGAGGTACGGATACAGTTTGCCTTCATTAACAAGTTGGTGAAGTGTCAGTGATATGGTCCAGAAGATGGCAAAAAGTCTAGCCCTAAAAGTTTGTTTGTTTGTTATCAGGACAGGTACCGGCTTGTGACAGTGTACACTCATGATGACTTTTATAGTACTGCCCCACTGGGAGACCAGACCACCAGCACCATGACCTGATATCCCACTCAGTTACATTATCCTGATACTGAGCCAACCAGTCCTTGCCCTATCCTAATAATGCCGAGCACTTGGCTAGGAAGCAACAAGTATCAATTTTTATGCCATTGGTTTGACTCGACCAGGGCTCGAACCCATGAACCCATGGTTTGGATCCCCTGATCTCCCAAAACAGGAGACAGATGCTCAACTCATTCATCCATCCCGTCTAGTCTAACCCTAGAATCAATCGCGATAGACTTGTTGGTAAATTGCCAGCTATTTTCAAGCAATATTGTTCCATTTGAGTGGATAGATAATTAAAATGCTCAAATGCGTCAATGTACATGTAATCCCAACAGGTGGGGTGATATGATCGAAACTGCACTGCATATTCACATTTAACACGCACAAGTATGTACAGTTAAGTGAGTCTCTACCAGACAGGATGGCCGAATGACTTGAGCATCCGTCTCCCATTTTGGTAGATCGTGGGATTCCAACCGACGGGTTCGAATCCTGGTCAAGTCAAACCAATGACTTAAAAATGTATGCTCGTCGCTTCCTAGCCAGGCGCTCAGCATTGTACATGTTACATTGTAACATGGATAATTCGTCACAAGAACAGATCCCTGGTGTAACCACGTTATGTGTAGCCTTAGCAAGTAATTTACTTTCTGCCCAGAACCAGCTAACTATAGCTATCCTGGTATTACGTCAGATATATCTCTTACTCCCCTGTCCATAGTAACTAACATTTAAACGATAGAAACAATTACAATCTGGATAGAGTAGGCATTAATCCCTCCGTCCTGCTACACATAAAGTAAAGCTTACACCAGGAACTGGCTCACATCAGTTATCCTAGCAACGCATCACAAAATACAAAAAGCCTTCATATCTATGGTAACTTAACGCATTCACCATAATAACAATTACAAATTTCATAGTAACGTAGTCGATGAGGTCTTCGCTGTGTATCAGTTAGTCAGTTATTCACTTGAGCTCAAACAGATAACAGTCAACAGACAGAGAATTCCTTTACTTCCCTCCCTCCCCACAGTGGTTAAAACTGGCCAAGTGTCAGCGTCTTAATTTACAGTTTATTCGGTATCTCTGTCTTTGCAATTAAAAATATATGAAACAGTGTGTTATCTTTGCTGAGAACAAACTAGACCCGACATGCTGCACCGGGCTATCTATCAGTCTCTTTTCAGTAAATTGTTAGACTAGAGCTTAGTAGTCACACTCCTTGCTATCTATAGGCAAATTATTTAATATTATATAGAAAATATAACTATTATTATGTAAGAGTTAACTGATCTCAAGCTTATCGTAACAAATTATAGTTATACATAAAGTTATATGTCACTTAATACTGACTCTATCATACAAGTCATGTAAACTCTCATTAAGTTGGCACTAATATAGTAATAAATTGTTGGTCCACTGAATATCTGTTGTTGTGTTATGAATTATTAGGATAGGGCAAAGACTGGTCTGCTCAGTGTCAGGATAATGTGAATGAGTCAGTGAGTGGCACCATGACCCGATATCCCACTCAGTCCATTATCCTGACACTGAGCTAACCGGTCCTTGCCCCATTCTATTAATGCAGAGCGGCTGGCTAGGAATTGACAAGTATCAATTTTATAAGTCATTGGCTTAACTCGACCAGGAAGTGAACTCCTGATCTCTCGCACGCGAGGTCTGCGCTCTACCGATTCGGCCACTGCGTCTGGTCAAGGGTATGTAGGTATGTATATATATATATATCTATATATATATATATATGATATATATGCGCACATATGTAGCTTTAGAAGCTTTACCCAAATTTATATTAGAGTGTGATTGCAGAAGATGTTCTTATATATCCTAAACCGATTTATTTTATTGTAATCATATACAGTATACATATATAATGTACATATATATATATATAGCCAACATGGGCTTTTTTCTCTTTAAAATTGTGTTTACGTGTGATTGCAGAAGATATTCTTCAATCAATCAATAGTTCCATCCTCTAGTCGAGGGTTGGATGCAATGGTTCTCCACTTGTCCCGATGTTGTGCTGTTCTGATAGACTGTGAATAATTCAAGCCTGTCCACTGTGAAATATTTGTAAACCATGATGTTCTTGGTCTCCCTCTCCCTCTGCTGCCATTCACCTTCCCTTCCAACAATGTACGGTATATTGAACTCTGACGAATGATGTGGCCAAAATAAATAAGTTTCTTTGTCTGTATAGTGGCAAACAAGCTTTTCTTATTTTCAATTTTTCTGAGAACTTCTTTGTTGGTGATATTCTTATATATCACAAATTCACTTAGTTCAGTGCAAATGTTATAATGCATATATATATATATTTATATATATATATATATATATATATATGTACCTCTATATATGGGTGTAATATGTAATTTAGTATGTGGATATAAATAACGGCAACCCTTTAATGTTTCTTTCTAACCAACCACCTGAACCCTCATGTTATTCACTGCGAAGCGGGCATTCTGCCCTTCCCGCCTCCTCTACACCGTGAGCCAACTGTATATTCGTGCTCATAAGTTATAAGTTATATGGCAGAAGATTTGCTTTTGTTTTTATCACGTTAAACAAATATTAGCATGTCATTGTGTAAGATGCCCTTATATATCACAAACTGTCTTAGTTCAGTGCAAATGTTATACCATATATATATCACAAACTGACTTAATTTCAGTGCAAATCCATGGGTGAAAACATGTTGGTTAGGTAAAGTAATGCTTGTCTAAATCGTGTAGTCTCACTTACAAGTTTGTGCTGTCTATCTACCATTAAAGAACTGGTACAAGTCATATTTATACCATGCAAGGTTTTCTGGCAACTTTCTCTTGTCCATAGTCATACTACAGTAAAACCTCTCTAACCGACCACCTCCACAGATCGACCACTCCCCTATATCAATCACCTTATTTGGGTCCCAAACGATCGCCCATACAATACGATTGCAAGGATTTTTTTTTAATTCTCTAACCCGACCACCTCCCTAAATGGACCATTTAAAGTCGGTCCCATGCTCAGTCGATTTAGAGAGGTATTACTGTAGTCCTCATTTATAACACAGGCTTGTGGGAGCAGAATGACAAACTTTTGCACAAAGACATGCTTCACTGATTCTTGTCATTATTGCAAATGTAATCCTAAAATAGCAACAAGTTCTCTTTTCATGCTTCTCATGCTTCTTTCTCATGCGGCATGTTCGAACCCAGGCTGTGTCAAATCTGTGGTTATAAAAGTGCCAATATTCCGCAAATGTGTCACCAAAAAAACTAACACAATTGAGGCAATCCACTAACAGCTAAGATGACAAGGCAATGACCAAATTGAGACTATTGCTGTTCAGCGATGAAAACAAGTTGCGATGCGACTTATTCGTTATGAACAGGGTAAATAAACCACGGAAAAAAACCCACCAAAAAACTAAAATACTTCTTGCTGCCTAGCATTGAGCTTAGGAAGGAGGCGTGGAATTATGAATTAAGGTCAATTGTCAGCAGATGAAACTTACACAATTTAATCAATGCCTGTGAAGCAACTAGATATGTGACGTATGAAAATTATATGAGGATAAATTCGCGGAAGTGAATAGCAATCATCTATTACTTGCTTGTTATGTCCGCGGTGGCGCCCCCCATCGGACTCCCCCCGCACTACTTTCCGGAGGCTTCCTCCATCACTTGAAACTCAAGTTGGTTGGTTGGTTGTTGGGGTTTTACCTCCTAGCAATACCTAAGGTCACAGCAGGATGCATACCGACTTGTGGCAGTGCGCACGGATGGTGAATATATAGTGCTGCCTCACTGCGAGACCAGACCGCCGGTACGAATGGCCTAATAATATCCCACCCAATCACATTATCCTGACACTGAGCCAACCAGTGGTCGAAACTCAAAAATGTCTATATATATGTAACAAGAAACTGTTTATAGCTAAATGACCTTAGATGTTGCTAGGACGTAAAACAACAACAAACAAACAACAAACAAACGTTTATAGCTAAATGGAGAGCGGCAGTCAAGTAATGAAAGCAGTCTTTGTCGCATCGCGACCGACAGCATGATGATGATGATTATATATATGAGTCAGACTCATGAAAATGGGCCAATTGGTGGTTTATTTAAGATGTTGCCATCGCAATTCTTAAAGTGTAGTGCATTTCTTTGTTTTATATTAAATTATCCTAGAAACAAATAAGGTTGTTGTATTTTCTCTACCTCTACATTCAGGATAAATTTAAGGACTTTGCAACACCTTTGTCAATGCTAAACTATAAGTATGCCGATCGACGCCGACATCCAATGCTCAACACCGACAATTTTAACAGATGGCGGCATTGCAATTCTTAAAGTGGGGTGCATTTCTTTGTTTTATATTAAATTATCCTAGAAGCAAATAAGGTTGTTGTGTTTTCTCTACGTTTATATTCAGGATAAATTTAAGGACTTTCCAATATCTATGTCAATGCTAAACTATAATTATACTGTTCGACGCCGACATCCAATGATCAATGCCAACAAAAATTGGCCTCTTTTCGTGATCCTGACTCATATATATATATATATATATCCTTTTTTATATTCCCGTAATATACATAAATATCTATATATATATTAATGAGAACTCACACATTTCTGCATGTGTGATTATGTCAAACACAAGTGTTTTTTTTGTGGGATTTTTTTGTTATATTATAGAAATACCTCCATCACCACTAGATGGCGATGTGCCAAGCATACAAAGTGAACAATCGAAGATCGGTGGAGGTCTCGCCGTGAAAACATGATCAGTGTTGTTTCAATGTGGCTCATGCAATATACATTGACACAGCGATAATGTATGTGACAGGTGGAATAAGTACGATTATGTCAATTTGAGGCTCTGTGTTGTGTTGTGTTGTTTTGGGTTATTTTTTCTGGTGATGGGGATGATTTGTGGCTGGCATTACGACCACGTGGCGCCGGGGCGACTGACCGGGCTCCCCGGGCGGTCCCCGGGTACCCCCGGCCCCTGTCTCCGGGATCCCGGGGCCGGGCGGTCAGGACGTGGCCGTAGATCACCCCGTGGGAGGCTCACCACCCCACCCACTCCCATCCCCCGCTCTACCCCACCCCACACTCACCAACCCTCGTCCCCCCCCCCCCCACTTCTCCCGCCTACTAACCCCGCGCAAAGCCCGGCCTCTGACACCCTCATCCCGCCGCCCAGACAGGTCGGCGGCAAGACAAATGCCCGGCCCACCGCCGAGGTGAGTCGGCGGGCGCGGCAGGCGGATCCGGCGGGATCAAAGGCTGATGGTGGGCGTGGCACGAGGCGGGGCCCGGGGCCCGGAGCTTGGGGGCCCGGGGCGGTGGTACAGGGCCCGGCGCGTCAGGCGTCGGGCGTCGGGCGTAGGGCGTAGGGCGCCGGGTCAGCCGACGCTTTTAGGGAGGGGGGAGAAGAGGGTGGCAGCGGGAGAACGGGGGGAGGGAAAGGGGGGGCATTGGTCACCGCGCGCCGGGTCAGCATCCCAAACTCCTCCTCACCCTCTCCCTCCTCATGTCCTGGATCCTATCTCTTCCCTTCCCCTCCTTCGCCCCCCTGGGGCCCCCACCTTCCCTCCATCAACCCTTGCCTCTTCCCTCCATCACCCCCTTCCCCCTCCCTCTCCCTCTTTTCTCTCCCTCACCCACGGGCCCCCCTCTCTCTTTCCCCTCCCCCTCCCCACACCCCGCCCCTTCCTCACACTGCCTCTCATAACTCATGTCCACTATCCCTTCCCTCTCCACTCCCACCCCCACGCCCGCCTCCACCCCGAACCCCACCTCCACTTTCACCTCCACCCTCTGCGCCCACATTCATATCTCGCCACGCATCGACAATTTTCACTTGACACTTTCGCCGGCCGCGTTGATCCGGGCGGTGAGTGGCGGCGGCAGCGGCGGCGGAGGCGGCGGGGGCGGCCTCTGGTGAGGCGCTACCTAATGCGCCGGGCGGGTGGATGACTGGCTGGCCAAGTTTGAGAGGACAAATTGGGGCGGGGCGGGGTGCATGGTAGGGGCGGCGGCAGCCCAGATCAACCTGGCGCCACGAAAACCTCCTCCTCCTCCTACTCCTCCTCCTCCTCCCCCTCCTCCCCCTCCTCCTCCTTTACGGTCCAGGTGATATCACCGGAAGTTGGCATGTCGGGGCGTGCGCGGTGTGGCTTCGCGTCGCGTCGCGTCGCGTCGCGTCGTCGCATCACGTCGCGTCGCCCGGCGTCGAGTCGCATCGCGTCGCGCATTTGAGGAAAGAAGCCCACACATATCCGTCACGGCTGATTGAGCATCCGGGTATGCTGACTGACAACCAGCACGACCACCATGACCGCCACCGGTCCATCATCCTCACCTCGTCACACAAGCCAAAGCCAAACAAGTTCTCATGTAGTCAAACTTGGGCATATTCTTCTATTTCTTTCATAAACCTTTTAGTGAGATCGGGACGCAATTGTTCTTTTACTCCACAGGGTGTCATAAATAAACATCAACAAATATAATACCACTTTTTTTTTGCACACACAATATAAGCACACATATTTGTTTACTTTCACAAATAACCAACCACAGCCTCCCTCCATCCGGTTGCCATTTGCCATGCGCACAAAAGGTAATCAATCCGGGCGCGTTGTCCGGTCGGCGTGAGGGCCGTGGACGCTTGTTTTAACGCGCAGGCACGGCCTGACAGCGCTCTGTAATTCCATGCCGCCCGCCCGCCCGCCCAGCCCGCTTGCCCAGCCCGCTAGGTGTCGTGACAGGTGGGCCCCGGGTCGGGTCGCGCCGAGCGTCTCGTGAAGTTTCCCGGAGCTTTGGACGCGAGTTGCGGGGCGCGGGTTGCGGGGCCGCATCGGCGGCGGCGGCGGCGGCGGCGGCGGCGACACATCACCGCCTTCTTCCGACCGGACGCGGCGCACATCCGGCTGTGCGGCGGCGCGAATTGGTGTCGCGGGGTGGCGCCCGCACACCTCCGGGTTTGGGGGGCGCGCGCGGGGACACACACATAGAGAGTCGGGCGGAAGGACAGGCTGGGCAGGCGGGCCGGCGGGCAGGTCGGGGCGGACGGATGAACACACACTTCGGGCGGACGTCCGACCTCTCAGAAGCGAGCCAATTTCTACTCCCACCTCGAGTGACTGTCATCGCAGGGACAGATTCCACGGCTAAAATACACGGGCGGGCGCATGCACGGGCGGGCAGACAGTGAGGGTGAGACGAGGGAGGGGGTGGTGGTAAAAGGACCGGGTATGGGGGCGGGGAAGGGGGTGGGGGTGGCTTACAAATGTAGTGTATAATGTAGCACGGTTTTAATTCACTGTTTTATCCACGCGCCTCTCATACAATGTATGGGCATATGAAATGCGCGCCGATTGTGGGCACCATGTATAATGGCGGCGCCATGAAAGTCAAATGGCCCCCGGGCGGCATGGAACATGCATGTGGGCGGTGTTTGCTCGCGTTGCGGGCCGCGGCTTATACAATACGCGGCCCGCTAATACGGCCGGCACCCGGCGCAGTGGCCGCCGTGATCCAATCAATCAGACCGGGGCGCCGGCCGGGATATTGATGACTCCCCGCCGCCGCCCGGCCGCCCTGCCACCTCGCCGTCCCACCGCCTTGCCCGCCCCACCACCTTGCCCCTCCTCCCCCCTGCCCGCCCCTTGCCGGGCCCGACTTGCCCCGCCACGACGCCCACTCCACCCCGATGCCACCATCACCCACCCCACCGCCCCGCCGCCCCGCCGCCCCGCCGACCCGATGCCCCGATGCCTCGATGCCCTGATGCCTTGCCCCGCCACCAACACGCCCGCTCTGCCCCGATGCGCACTGCCCCCCCCCCCCTCCCCCGGTTTCCGATAACGCTGCCCCGCCCTGACTCAAACCCACCCCGGAACTCCTGCCCTAGCGCCGTCCCGCCCCCCCTCCCCCGCTCCCGGCCCGCCCCACCCCGCCCCGCCACCGCGCAAAATCCCCCCTGACGCCTCATCGAGGGGCATTTTCAGGAGGAGGAGAGGGAACGGGGGTGGGAAGGCGGGGGGGGCGGGGGGGGCACCTCGTCACACCCTCCTGCGGTGTGTAGGGACGAGAATGCATGGTGGGTGGAAGTGGGTGGGTGGGGGTGGAAGTGGAGGGGGGTGGGGCGGTGGCAGGGAAGGGCAGGGCGTGGACAAACCTTGGTTAGTCATTACAGCCGACGGCGGCCAGTCCCTTGGGTGAAGGGTTGGGGTTGTGTGTGTGGGGTGCGGCGGGGAGTGGGGAGTGCGAAAGGAGATAGGAGGGGGGGGTGGGGGGTCATCTTCTTCCCATGTGGTGCTCGGTATTCTCCTCTCTTCTCGTGTCCCGGGACTCCTGCAGGTGGGTGGCGTCAGAGATCCCCCGGACAACCCCAAAAGCTCCCACACTCCACCCCTCCAACCCCCCACACGCACAGCCACCCTCTTACACACACACATACACACACATCCGCGCGCGTGCATCCGAAATTGATGCCCAATTGAATCTCGCGCCAATTTAATAATGACCTCGACGCGCGCCCTTGAATGACGATGCACTTTGTATGCCCGATTCAATCGGCAGTAATACGCCTCGTCCTGGGTGCCCGCCCCGCCCCCGCCCCGCCTTCCTCCCGGGTGTGCCCGGCGCCGTGTCCGGGGGTGCCCTCCCGGTGTCCACTGCCGCCACGTCCGGCCGGGGCCGCCGACCACCGCGAGCAGGGAGTGGACTAAAGTAGCGGGTGTGCTACTAATCTTAGTTATCTATCACCGGGCGCGGGGGCCGAATCGGTAGAGTGCGGACCTCACGTGCGGAAGGTCGGGAGTTCGGTTCCCGGTCGAGTAAAACCAATGACTATGAAATTGATACTTGTCGCTTCCGAGGACTGGTTAGCTCAGTGTCAGGATAATGTGACTGAGTGGGATATTGGGCCATGATGCCGGCAGCCGGATTTCCCAGTGGAGCAGCACTATAAAGTCACCATGAGTGTGCACTGTCACAAGTCTGTACCCGTCCTGATATGACCTTATATGTTGCTAGGACATAAAACTCCAACAACCAACCAACCAGTTACCTACCTCATTTGCGCCGAGATGTTTAACTCTAATGCTCGGTACACACCTCCCATATATGACCTAAAACTGCCCATTTCGCACACAAGTTTGAGTTTTAGTCGTTAGGTGTGCGGCCCCCCTAGCACACCAGAGCCTTGCTATTCGCGACTTAAAACTCAGTTTTAGGGGTTAAAACTGAAATCGCAAGGGATTCGAAAAATGAATCGGGCAGTTTTAGATCGTATACGGACGGGTCGAGGTCGTGATGCGCAGTCAGTTTTAGTGCGTGAATCGTAAACAGGAGGTGTGTACCAGGCATTACACGACCTGTAAATTGAGATTAAGCCCAGGCACAGCGCCTACCTGGGGAGGCGTGAGGCTGCGAGAGGTTGCGGGACGAGGTGGGAGGCTGCGGGAGGAGGTGGGAGGCTGCGGCAGGCGGCGGCAGGCGGCGGCTGGCTGCGGCAGGCGGCGGGAGGCGGCGGGAGGCGGCGGGAGCGGCGGGATGCGCGGCAGGCGGCGGCAGGCGGCCGAGGACGCGGGGCGGCGGCAGGCGGCGGCAGGCGGCGGCAGGCGGCGGCAGGCGCGGCAGGCGGCGGCAAGGCGCGGCAGGCGGCGGCAGGCGGCGGCAGGCGCGGCAGGCGGCGGCAGGCGGCGGCAGGCGGCCAGGCGGCGGCAGGCGGCAGGCGCGCAGGCGGCGGCAGGCGGCGGCAGGCGCGGCAGGCGCGGCAGGCGCGGCAGGCGGCGGCAGGGCGCGGCAGGCGGCGGCAGGCGCGGCAGGCGGCGGCAGCGGCGGCAGGCGGCGCAGGCGGCGCAGGCGGCGCAGGCGGCGGCAGGCGGCGGGTGGCGGTGGCAGGCGGTGCAGGCGGCGGCAGGCGGCGGCAGGCGGCGGCAGGCGGCGGCAGGCGGCGGCAGGCGGCGGCAGGCGGCGGCAGGCGGCGGCAGGCGGCGGGAAGCCCTGGTCGTTGGTGTGTGCGGGAGGTGGGTGGTGGGAGGTCGGGTGTGTGTGGGGGGGCGGGGGGGGGAGGACAATGTAGCGTCCGGACCTATTAGTAGGTACTCCAAAGTGATTTCTATTTTCTACCCCTGTCACACTACGATGTAACAAGCGAACGTGAGCCAAACGGGGCGATTCTTCGTCATTACGTTGATGTACATTGGATTACGTTATGATGACGTCATAATGACGTTAGACTGACGTCGAGCTACATCACATTACGTCGTGTTACGTCGAGTTAAGTCGACATTTTGGACATGTTCAACAATTTTGACGTAGCTCGAACGTAAGGGTTTATGTTCGCCGTACGTTCTGTTCATGTTCAGTGAACGTCAATGATGTTAAATGGACGTTATTCCAACGCTGCTCACTATGTTCAACTACGTTCCACTATGTTGACCCACATTAAACCGAGTGCAAATGCCCACGTGGTGTAACTGGAACGTCAGGAGAACGTCAGGAGAATGTCAGGAGAATGTCAGGAGAATGTGGATTCAACATACGTTCAACGTCTCATGACGTAGGTAACGTCAGGTAACGTTCTTCTGGCGATGGAATAACGTTCATAACGTTCTGTGAGCGTAATGACGTTGTCCTCTCTCATTGAATGATGGTATCACTACACTTTACCAATATTACGCTCTCGTCCACTACGCTGCATCCACGTTCAACTTGTTCCCAAATTTGCATACTACGTCGAGAAGTTCAATGTTCTTCACGTTCTCCCTACGTTGACGTCATTACGTCGTAGTGTGACAGGGGTATTCAACAGGTCAGTATTACAAGCTATATATCTGTATAGATCTTTTAAATTGGATCTCAATGATATAAAAATCATTTAGATCGATTGAATAGCTGCAAAGTTATGAGTGTTTAAAGATTGATTTTTTTACCCCAATTTGTGCACATTTCCAAATTTTGGTTTTTAGGGTCCCACATGGAAGCTATTTTGCATATGATCTGTCCAATATTAAAGAATCTCATTCTCTATAGTACAAATAAGAAGCTCAATTTTCTACAGACCATCACTGTTAGTATTCTTTCTGAAATTTCATTTCAAACTTGCTAAATTCCTTAATTTCCAGCAACCACCAATAATAAATCCAGTAAAATATAGAAAAATAGCATAACTCCCGTTCTAATTGTCCTATCACAACAATCTTTATACCAAAATAACCAGAATTAAAAGCTCTACATGATGACATAAGTTTCTAACTGATCAGAAAAAGAAAGCCAACATTCACTTTTAGGCATTGCGAGCTGACAATAAAATTAAGAAAAATAGCATAACTCCCCTTTTTAATTGTCCTATCACCGCAATATTTATACCAAAATAACCAGAATTGAAAGCTCTATCTTTTGCTGGTGGTTATTTTTAGCTCAGGTCAATGTACTCACCAAGCCATCAAGTTTAGGGAAGGGAGTAGCTCAGACTGGATGAAAACAAAATCGGCGAGCATGCTCGAGCTGCCGATGGTACCCGCCAACAAGTGTCCATTGACTGTGATTTATTTCATAATGATAATTAAAAATCAGACACCCTAAAAGACAAAAGAACAAGCTTTAATTTGATATAATTTTTATTTCAAACCAAGCCGAATTAGTGGGGATTCAAGCCTTTTTAAAACGGTTAAAATAGGTCAAATTTCGCGCTGCGGACACCGTATACGCCCACTTTGGAGTACCTACTATTAGTTATGGATGTGTATTCAGATACACTAGACGCTTTACTAGTGCTGTGTGTTATACAAGTGCATATGTGTATATGTGTATACATATTGTATAATGCATGTATGTGTTTGTGCGTGTGTGCGCGTTTCGTGTGTGTGGATGTGTGCGTGTGTGCGTGTGTACATGTGTATGTGTGTACATGTGCACGTGCGTACGTATGTACGTGTACGTGTGTACATAACAGTGTATATGTGTACATGTGCATATGGGTATCTGGGCATATATGCATATGGGCATATGGGCATATGGGCATATGGGCATATGGGCATATGTATGTGTGTATCGGCCCTCACCATGTAATAATATATCCATGTGAAATAGTGGCTCAATTGGCCACCAATGGAGACTCAGTGGGCGACTGATAGTGTTTCAATTGGTCATTACTAGTACTTAAATGGTTCACTAATAATGGCTTAATTGGCTACAAAAATAGTGGCTCAATTAACCATTACTAGTACTAGTAGCTCAATTGCTTACTATCAGTTGGTAAACAAAAATGGCTTAGTTCGAAACAATAGCTGGTAAATTGGCTAACAATAGTGGCTCAAGTACCTAAAAATAGTGGCTCAATTTGCTAGTAATTACGTCTCAATTGGCTAACAGTAGTGGCTCAGTCGGCTAAGAATAAAGGTGCAATCGGCCACTGAGAGTGAGTCAATTGCTTAATAACAGTGGATCAATTGACTAATAACATCAGCTAATAACAGTGGCTTGATTGACTAACAACAGGAGCTAATATTAATTAATAGTGGCTCAATTGACTAATAATATCAGCTAATTAATAGTGGCTCAATTGGATAATAAGTTCAGCTAATTAATAGTGGTTTAATTAGCTAATAATATTAACTTATAATTGTAGCTCAATTGGTTGATAAAATCAGCTAATAATAGTGGCTCAATTGGCCACCAATAATGGCTCAATTGGCCACCAATAATGGCTCAATTGGCCACCAATAATGGCTCAATTGGCCACGAACAGTGGTCAATAATATTGTCTTAATTGCCTCTCAAAGCCGTTGTGATGTCTGCGGCTGTTATTCAGTGTTTATATTTAGTATGTGTGAGTCACCCAGACATACGGGTTAATAATAATAATGATGGAGCTCTGGGAACATGCCAACAGCTGATCGCTGCATTACTTGGTTCTTGGTTGGTTGTTGGACTATTACGTCCTGGCAACATCTAAGGTCATAACAGGATGTGTACCGACTTGTGACAGTGCACACTCATGGCAACTTTTTATAGTGTTTCCCCAGGCTGCCAGCGCCATGACCTGATATCCCACTCAGTCACATTATCCTGACACTGAGCTAACCAGTCCTTGCCATATCCTATTCATGCCGAATGCCAGGCTAGGAAGTGGCAAGTATAAATTTTGTAAGTCATCGGTTTTAATCGACCAGGAATCAAACTCATGATCTCTCGTATGGGAGGCCTGCGCTCTACTGATTAGGCCACCGCGTCCGGTTCACCACATGACTTATTGAACAGATATTAATGCTGTGGGGATGCTTCACTTTCAGTCTATTTAGTTTTTGAGTGCTGTATTCCCTTTGTACTTTACTTCTATCGTAATAAAATGAACACGCGTATACTTGGTTGAGACAAACCTCTGGCAGAGCCCAAAATAGACCCGCTGTTTTTGTTTTCATCAAAAATTGAAATTCCGGTCTGAATGAAGGCCGGGAGCCATTATCGCGCTACCACATGAGCACCTCAAAGCAGCATTTGCCTAGATGAGTGCAGTCTTGGAGATCACCATGCCGCTCAAGCCTAAATTAGTACATAAGGTTGGCAATCCTAGCAGTCCTGGTAAGAGGAGTGCAGGGTAGTTGCATCGTGAATCATATATGCGCAATAATTTTAACCTGAAAACTGGTGTTTTTTCCCCGAGAATATGGCTTTATTGATAAACCATGGCGCTAAGTCACCAGAAATCAATCAAACTATAATTACAAATTGCTAAATATAAAGATCCCTAGATGCTACGATTTTAAATACCGGCTTGAAGTAATATATCATTCTTATAGACATATCCCATTTTGGCCTAGTGCGATGGTTTTAAGTTTCTGTTATTTTATTAGATAAATATATTAGGTTGATCATTATAATCTACATTTCTTTAGTTTGAAGGAACTTTTAATTCAAATGGCTAACTTTGCAGATATTTGTAGTAAAAATATGGCAAATTAATATTGGTGTGCACATCACAATTCTGACACCGTATGCTTCAGCGATAACATGAACTATTAAATTGTACCTCTATGTAGAAAGAAATGCTTAATAAGCACATGTTTAATACTTGGATATGTACAATCAAATCTAGATAAGTGTTTTGGTTTAGAAGATGTTATGGTTTCATCGGACTATGGAGTTTTAATTAAACTAAAGTTCCGCAATACAAATCATTCAATTATTATAATATGCGTTGTTATGTCATTTGATGAAATCCTGAAGTATTTGAGAAAAAAAATGTTAAGTATAGAAATTGGAAATATTGAAAATCACTGCATGAGCAAGTTTTGTATTGAAAATGATAAGTTACATAATGTGATAAAAACATTCCAATTTCATCATCATCATCATCATGCTGTCGGTCGCAATGCGACAAAGACTGCTTTTATTTCTTAAGTGCCTCTATTTTGTGTGGTTATGCATTTCATAAAAGCTGCTTGCAAAGTGTGGAAGTGCTGCTGGCTTTTGCAAGTTACAAGCAGCACTCTCTCAGGGAGCAAATAGAGGTCTCACACCGGCAATAACAAGCCAAGACAGGCGCAAACTATTTGTCCCTGCAGTGGCTGGTCGCGAGATGTTGGGAGTTCCATTCATCACCGCCCTTAATGCTGCCACGGAAGCATGGTTTTCTGTTAGGGTTTTTCTCCCTTAACCTTTGGTTCTATCAAGTACCTCTAGGCAGTGGTTTATAACTTTGCAAGGCAGGGGCGTCAAACTCCTTGAGGTATTTTAACAGGTAGGTACTGCAATACCCGCATACCCTCCAATTTCAGAAACCAAAATACTTGCCTCTGTTTGATCCTACACATCTAACTTTATATACGGGTGAACTCATTAAACATTTATCACAATTTGATGCACCTATGCCATAATGCTTTGCCCGAAAACTAATATAACAAAGCCTATGTCCAGCATTCCGCTGTGTACTTTATATGTCTTCACGTCAAATATCTCCCAAGTTAACCCTTTAAAAAAAAGTTACTTCAAACTAAGTAAATTACACTAAAGTTTAAGTAGATAGCAACACTTCATCTAAAGAATTACAGCAGAAATTCAAAGCCATCGGACTATACCACTTATGCTGAATTCTACATTTGAAATTTCTGTTTATGTGGAGATTGGGGGAGGGAGGGAGGGAGGGGGGAGGTATTTAAGAAATGTCAATTTGTATCCAAATCACGTCCAAATATGCAGGCTATGTATTCAGTACACCGATACCCCCGGAATAAAAGTCATAAATCAAAGTGAGCCTGGCGCTGTATCCATACCCGTAATGTAACGGGCAGTACAATTGTTCCAACCGCTTGGCTGTATAAACATGTAAAGCAGGAGGAGTCTTTTATCCTGCTAATCCATCCGATTTTTCGGTTTTTGGCTCCGACCGCTCATTTGACTTCCTAATTTGCGCCGAGCCCCCGGAGCGCCCCCGGACTTCATTGTATGGCCAACTCAAAGCTACCATAAGTCTTCTCGCCCCTCCCCGCCCCTCCCCGCCCATCCCCACCCATCCCCGCCCATCACCGCCCATCCCCGCCCATCACCGCACATCCCCGCACATCCCCGCCCATCCCCGCCCCACACCGCCCCTCCCCGCCCATCCCCTCCCCTCCCCGCCCCTCCCCGCCCCTCCCCGCCCCTCCCCGCCCCTCCCCGCCCCTCCCCGCCCCTCCCCCTCCCCGCCCCCTGCCCGCCCCTCCACGCCCCACCCCACCTTCCCGCCCATCCCCGCCCATCCCCGCCCATCACCGCACATCCCCGCACATCCCCCGCACATTCCCGCCCCACACCCTCCCCGCCTCCCCGCCCATCCCCGCCCACCCCCCTCTCCCCGCCCTCCCCGCCCCTCCCCGCCCTCCCCGCCCCTCCCCGCCCTCCCCGCCCCTCCCCGCCCTCCCCTCCCATCCCCGCCCATCCCCCCTCCCTGCCCTCCCTCGCGCCCTGCCCCCCCGCTTCTCCTTGCCCCGCCCTGCATCTCCCCACTCCTTCCCACACCTCGTCCCGCCGCTTCCCGTCCTGCTTCCCCCCCGATGGTCCCCCCACCACTCTCCTCACAACCCCGCCCCTCCCCACCCTACCCCGCCCAGCCCCTGCATGACACACACGCCGGCACAAGCTGGCACACGCATGTGCCACACATGCGACACCATGACAACAAGCGTAGGTCATTCGCGTGGCATTGGCGGCCAATGTCAACAACAACACCAGATTGACGTCACAACTAACACCGGCAGTCTACAAACATAGCCAATATGAACAATCACAACTACCATAAACAGACCACAGTCACACTAATATGACCAATCACAACCAGCATCAACGACACATCAACGTCACAACTAACACCGGCAGTCCACAAAAACAGCCAATATGAACAATCACAGCTAACATAAACACACCACAGTCACATCCAACATGAACAATCAGAGCCAACATCAACAACACATCGACATCACAACTAACACTGGCAGTCTACAAACACAGCCAACATGAACAATCAACAACACATTGACGTGAAAACTAACACCGGCAGTCTACAAACACAGTGAATTTGAACAATCACAACTAACATAAACACACCTCAGTCACACGAACATGACCACTCACAACCAGCATCAACAACACATCGACGTCACAACTAACACTGGCAGTCTACAAACACCGCCAATATGAACAATCACAACTAACATAAACACACCACAGTCACATCCAAGATGAACAATCGCAGCCAACATCACCAACACATCGAGGTCACAACTAACACTGGCAGTCTACAAACACAGCCAATATGAACAATCATAACTAACATAAACATACCACAGTCACACAAACATGACCAATCACAACCAACATCACCAACACATCGACGTCACAACTAACATAAACACACCGCACTCTACATCAACCAGCATCAACAACACATTGACGTCACAAGTAACACCGGCAGTCTACAAACACTGCCAATATGAACAATCACAACTAACGTCAATCACCACACCACAGTCAGACTAACATAACCAATCACAACCAGCATCAACGACACATCAACGTCACAACTAACACTGGCAGTCTACAAACACAGCCAATATGAACAATCACAACTACCATAAACATACCACAGTCACACTAACATGACCAATCACAACCAGCATCAACAACACATCAACGTCACAACTAACACTGGCAGTCTACAAACACTGCCAATATGAACAATCACAACTAACATAAACATACCACAGTCACACTAGCATGACCAATCACAACCAGCATCAACAACACATTGACGTCACAACTAACACTGGCAGTGTACAAACACTGCCAATTTGAACAATCACAACTAACATAAACACACCACAGTCACACGAACATGACCACTCACAACCAGCATCAACGAGACATTGACGTCACAACTAACACCGGCAATCTACAAACACAGCCAATATGAACAATCACAACTAACATCAATCACCACACCACAGTCAGACTAACATAACCAATCACAACCAGCATCAATGACACATCGACGTCACAACTAACACTGGCAGTCTACAAACACAGCCAATATGAACAATCAACAAACTGACATAAACACACCACAGTCACACTAACATGAACAATCGCAGCCAACATCACCAACACATCGACATCACAACAAAGACTGGAAGTCTACAAACACAGCCAATATGAACAATCACAACTGACATAAACATACCACAGTCACACTAACATGAACAATTGCAGCCAACATCACCAACACATCGACGTCACAACTAACACTGGAAGTCTACAAACACAGCCAATATGAACAATCACAACTAACATCAATCATCACACCACAGTCAGACTAGCATAACCAATCACAACCAGCATCAACAACACATTGACATCACAACTAACACCGGCAGTCTACAAACACAGCCAATATGAACAATCACAACTAACATAAACACACCACAGTCACATCCAACATGAACGATCACAGCCAACATCAACAACACATCGACATCACAACTAACACTGGAAGTCTACAAACACAGCCAACATGAACAATCAACAAACTAACATAACACACGACAGTCACACAAACATGACCAATCACAACCAGCATCACCAACACATTGACGTCACAACTAACATAAACACACCACAGTCAGACTAACATGACCAATCACACCCAGCATCAACAACACATCGACGTCACAACTAACACTGGCAGTCTACAAACACAGCCAATATGAACAATCACAACTAACATAAACACACCACAGTCACACGAACATGACTAATCACAGCCAACATCATATAGCGGTATAGCGATATAGCGAATGGTAGACAGGAAGTGTGAACACTTATTTGTCTCACTTTTTTTTTTTTGTACATTAGTTGTCCCAAGCAGGGGAAATCCCAATCACAGACGACTGGTCTTCCCCACTCCACTGCTGGTCGATAGAAAGCTCGAGCCTACACTTTTACCGACCCAAGGGATTTTTATCCTCCCACACCACATAGACATGGTATGAGAGCAACCGGCCTTTGATGATGCTGTAAGTTATACACAATGGTGGAAATCCAAATTGGCAGAGCTGGGGGCACAGGGAATCGAACCGCTGACCCTCAGATTAGGAGTCTGACCTAGAAAAAAGTCAGACACTCCAACCACTCCACCACAGTCAGAGCTAACATGAGCAATAACATCAGCACAGTAATTTTTTTTCTCTCTCTTTTGGGCGGGGTGGTTCCGATGGATAAAATATTTATTCCACTCAGTCCTTACATGTACATTTTTTGTTAGATGGGTGGAGGCTGTGTTTGTAGAGTGCGGATGTTATTTGTGATTGTGATGTTGGTTGTGAGGGCCATATTTGTGTGACTGTGGTGTGATGATGTTGGCTTTGATTGTTCATATTGGCTGTGTCTGTGGCGGGTTCTTGGTGAGATGGGTGGAGGTGCGTTTGTAGAGTGCTGGTGTTACTGTTAACTGTGACTGTAACCATCTCCACAAGTCAGTACCCGTCCTCATATGACCATAGAAGTTACTAGGACATACAACTCCAACAACAAACCAACCAAACTAAATTAAGTTACTTCAAAGCTTCCACCTGTGTCTTGACCCAGAAATTATCTTAAGAGTTTGCCTGCTGCGGGACAGGTGTGGTAGTCAGTATCCTTGTGTAGGATAGAGTGCAAATAGCGGTCTTTCTTTTCCCACCCACCCCTCTTCTACTTCCTTCCTATCCCTCCATCAATTATTTTCTTCTATTATTATTATTATTCTTTTTAATAACGATCTTTTCTAACCGATTCCGTAATTCCGGGATGCCAACAAAACTGGGTGCAGTGGCTGAATTGGTAGAGCGCAGGCCTCCCGTGCGGGAGATCGTGAGTTCAATTCCTGGTTGAGTCAAATCAATGACTTACAAAATTGACAATTGTTGCTTCCTAGCTTGGTGATCAGCATTAATAGGATAGGACAAGGACTGGTTAGCTCAGTGGCAGGATAATCTGGGATATCGGCTCATGCTGCAGGCAGCCTGATTTCCTAGTGGGGCAGCATTATAAAGTCACCATGAGTGCACACTGTCCCAAATCGGTACCCATCCTGATATGACCATAGATGTTGCCAGGACGTAAAACCGCAACAACCGACCCACCAGCACACTGTCACAAGTCACTACCCGTACTGATATGACCTTAGATGTTGCCAGGACATAAAACTCCAAC
>CM059189.1:100615014-100673863 GCA_030323885.1 Branchipolynoe longqiensis | reverse complement strand
GGTTTTGCGTTTCTGTCATTTTCTGAGATAAATATATTAGGTTTATCATTATAATTTACTGTACATTAGCTTCAGGTAACTTTTATTTTGGATGGCTAGCTTTTGAGATATTTAAAGTGCAATCATGTCAAATTATTTTTGGTGGGTGCGCAAAAACCGTGTTCCTTTCTATGCGGCGAAAAGTGTTTAATAATTGCACCAGTATGTAAGTTAGATATGTACAATCAAATCTAAATATTTGCTTTGGTTTTGAAAATTTAATATTTTCATCAGACTATGCAGCTTTTAAGGTGTTGGTATCTATTGAACTAGAAATCCTAAACCAACACCTAAAACCTTGCATGTACATGTAAAATGATTTAATGTACCTCATACTTATTGCTTATTGCATTGCGTACACTTTAATTTCAAAATTTACTTCACACTTCAATTTACTATATAAACCATATACAAAATTGTGTAAATACCTATACAAATGTAACAATTGCGGTCAGAAGACAAGTGCTATGGCACTAACAAAAGATATATATGAATTAAATTCATTTACCAAAAACTTTAAAAAAAAGTTGTGATGGTTTGTGAGTGAATTCTTTTACAGAATAATTCCCAATTAACAATACACATATTTTCTTTAGCATAAGGAATAGCATATGAATGAGTCATTGACCAAAAATAGTTCTAACCTAACTGGTAAATATATTCTTTTCTATTTAGCTTAGTGGATAGAATGGGAATGAGTCATTGTTCAAAATAAGTTCTAACCTAATTAGAAAATAGCTTATAAAAATGTAATTAGGGAATTGAATGTGAAGGAGTCAGTGTTAAAAATGGGTTCTAACCAAATTAGAGAATAGCTTTACAAAATTAAGTTAGGGAATAAAATGTGATTAAGTCAGTGTTCAAACTGGGTTCTAACCAAATTAGAAAATATCTTTATAAAATTAATTGTGGCGTTCTCTGTGGTTAGAGTGTCTGACTTTTTTCTAGGTCAGACTCCTAATCTGAGGGTCAGCGGTTCGATTCCGCGTGCCCCAAGCTCTGCCAATTTGGATTTCCACCGCTGTGTATAACTTACAGCGTCATCAAAGGCAGGTTGCTCTCATACCATGTCTATGTGGTGTGGGAGGTTAAAAATCCCTTGGGTCGGTAAAAGTGTAGTCTCGGGCTTTCTATCGACCAACAGTGGAATGAGGAAGACCAGTCGTCTATGACTGAATTTCCCCTGCTTAAACAACTAATGGACCAAAAAATAAATAAAAAAAATTGCTGTTCAAAATGAGTTTTAACTTAATTAGAAAATAGCTTTTCATTATTTAGTTTCACACACTTGAATCATCCCATTGTGATTCGACATAACTCCCCCCTATACACCCGACCCAACTGTAAACTTCTAGGCTCAGCGTTCCTTAAGGAGAATACAACTAGACTTGCCCTCCACTTGACCTAAATCAACATGACCCAACTACACCTGGCTGGGCCCCAGCCCACATGACTCTACCTGACCCACCATGACCTTCCTAATCAGGCGCGACTCTAGCCAGCAGTTTTTACACCAGGAGAGGCGTGTGCATCTTCCCTGGTGGGGAAAAAAGGTGCAGGGGGCTGGCTATCTGTGAAGTTCCAGGACATTTGGCCACCCTGCTTCATATCCACACTGAAATATTAACCAGAAGGCAGTTATTAAAGCTGCATGGTCCGATGGTTTTGAGTTGTACCCAATAAAAGAAATATATAACCATTGTAGGTTGGTTATTATAATCTACAGAACTTTTACTTCGAAGCAAGTTTTATTATTATAAATGGCTACCCTTGGAGACATTCGAAGGGTAAATATGCTAAATTAGAACATCTGACGATCTTCGAAACTAACTTAGTATTAATACAATAATAGTAAATCGAACCCCTCACGTTGCCTTCTACTTCCAGACTCTGTCATGATCCCCTCTATACTACTCACATTAGAGTCCCTTTACTACTCAGTATAAAACACCTCACCTCACCTCACCTCACATCACCTCACCTCACCCACTGCCCACCTAGCCCGCCTCATATTCACTCCCCCAGGTACGCTCCCCTCCCTCCCACCAACTATCCTGCCTCTGCTCCCCTCCCTTCCACCAACTATCCTGCCTCCGCTCCCCTCCCTTCCACCAACTATCCTGCCTCGGCTCCCCTCCCTTCCACCAACTATCCTGCCTCGGCTCCCCTCCCTTCCACCAACTATCCTGCCTCCGCTCCCCTCCCTTCCACCAACTATCCTGCCTCCGCTCCCCTCCTTCCACCACCAACTATCCTGCCTCCGCTCCCCTCCCTTCCACCAACTATCCTGCCTCCGCTCCCCTCCCTTCTACCAACTATCCTGCCTCCGCTCCCCTCCCTTCCACCACCAACTATCCTGCCTCCACTCTCCTCCCTTCCACCAACTATCCTGCCTCCGCTCCCCTCCCTTCCACCAACTATCCTGCCTCCGCTCCCCTCCCTTCCACCACCAACTATCCTGCCTCCACTCCCCTCCCTTCCACCAACTATCCTGCCTCCGCTCCCCTCCCTTCCACCAACTATACTGCCTCTGCTCCCCTGCCTACCTCCCCTCCCCCCAACTAGCCCGTTTCCACTCCCCTCCTCTGCCTACCCACTTTCCTTCTCCCACTTACTCTGCCCCCCCCCCCCCTCCCCCGCCTCACCCACCTACCTCCCATTCCACCACCTACTTCACCTCCGCTTTCCCACCGTCCCCTCCCTTCCCCTCCCTACCCCCTCCCTTCCCCTCCCCCCCCCCCCCCTCAGCTGTCCCGCCCCGTCCCCTCTCCTCCGCTCCCCTCCCCACCTATCCCCTCCTCCCCCTCCCTTACCCCCCGCTCCGGTACCCCGCCTACCCTTCACCCCTCTCCTCTCCTCCACTCCGCTCCGCCTCCCTCACCTCACCTCCGCTCTGCTCCCCCGTGGCCCGTCCTGCTCCGCTCCCTCACCTCCCCCCCCCCCCCCCCCCTTCGCTCCCCTCTTCCCCCTCCCCTCTGCTTCGCTCCCCCTCCTCACCTCACATCCGTCCCCCGTGGCCCGTCCCTGCTCCCGTCCGGTCCGCTCCGCTCCGTGCTCCCCACCTCTCCTCCCCCTTCCCCCTCCCCTCCGCTCCACTCCCCCTCCTCACCTCACCTCCGCTCCGCTCCCTCGTGGCCCGTCCAGCTCCCCTCCGCCCTGTTCCCCCACCTCCCCTCTTCCGCTCCCCCCGACTCCCCTCCCCTCCCTTCTGCTCCCCGTCTCCCCTCCCCTCCGTCTCGCTCCTCCCGTCTCCCCTCCCCTCCTCCCCTCTCCTCCGCTCCACCGTCTCCCCCTCCCCTCCCCTCCCCCGTCTCCCCTCCCCTCCCCTCTGCTCCGCCGTCTCCCCTCCCCTCCCCCTCCGCTCCCCCGTCCTCCCCTCCCCTCCGCTCCGCTCCCCCGTCTCCCCTCCCTTCCCCTCCGCTCGCCCGTCTCTCCTCCCCTCCCTTCCACTCCCCCCGACTCCCCTCCCCTCCTCCTCCTCCCCCGTCTCCCCATCCCTCCCTTTCGCTCCCTCGTCTCCCCTCCCCTCCTCTGCTCTCCCGTCTCACCTCCCCTTACCTCCGCCCCCGTCTCCCCTCCCCTCCCCTCTGCTCCCCCTTCTCCCTTCCCCGCCCCCTCCGCTGCCCGCCGCGTGGCCTCACCTCACGGGCGGCGTTCTCACCTCGCCCGGCCACCCGCCCATTGTATTCCGCCGGCCTGTTTAGCATACCCCGGTCCTCAGCCCGGCGGTATCAGATAACACGCGCGTCCTTATCGCCCCCAGCGTCCGGGCCGCGCCCCGACGTCACTTCCGCTTTTACGACACTCGTCGGTCGCCGCGTCAGCAAGATGGCGGCCGATGGCGTCACTTCCGGTGCGTCAGATCCGCCGTTGTCATCTTCCCGCCTCTCACTCACTGGCACCCACCCACAACCCGCCCTCCCCACCCACACCCACACCCACACCCAACCAAACTCCCGGCACCTCCATTTTCACTTCCACCTCCTCCCCCCTGGTGACGTCGCAGTAGCTCAGATCGGGTTTCTTTGAGTCGGTGCTCTCAGCTCGTGGCAAGAGCAGGCTGAGATTTCAGGGCGATAATAGGGCGCCCGATGTAAGTGTGAGTGTTGGGTGTGTGTAGGTAAGTGTTGTGTGTGTGTGTGTGTGTGTGTGCGGCGAGTGTGAGCTGAAGGATGGTGGGCGGTTTGCGTAGGCGTGATGTGATAGTCGGTGTTTGGAGTCTGGGCAAGTGTGAGTGTGATGGCGGTGGCGGAGGTGGCGGAGAGTGGCGGCGGACTATCGCCGCTAGAGGGCGCGCCGGGGTGTGAGTGATGGCGGGCGGAAGTCGGCGGGCGGAAGCGGGTCGTCACGACCAAGTGCGCGACTTTTGTGGGCGTCGATGATGAAGTGGCGGCGGGGCGCGGCTCCGTTGGGCGGCGGGGGATGGAGCGGGGCGGCGGGGGGCGGCGCGGGGTTTAGAGCGGGTTGGCGCGGGGGTTGGAGCGGGGATCGGGGGTGGCGGGGAGTGACGGGGAGCGGCGCGGGGTGGCGAGGGGCGGCGCGGGGCAGAGATAACACAAATTTGCGGCCATTTCTCATGCAGATACGCGTGTTTACATCAGGCGTAATGATGGCGCGCGCTGTATTTATGAATATCATATGAACACGGCACCGCGCCGCCGTCACCGCGATATATAACTGCTGGGGCCGATAACAACGGCAGCTCTCTCCCCGGAGCCTACTTAGGCTCCCCCCGCGTGACAAACGGAATGAATTGCACAATTGCCACTGCTTCTTGGGGGGAAATTATTCTGTCACAATTGGCTCGCCCGTCGCCTAATCGGGCGAGTAATTCTGTTGAGGAGATAAAAGACTTTACAATGTTTTTACATGAGGTGGTGGTGGGGTGTGTGTGTGGGGGGTGGGGTGGAGGGAGGAGGGGCAGGGCGAGGGGTTGCCGAGGATGGGGGGCCTGCGTGGTTTGGGTGAAGTAAGAGTGACGTGAGGTGGGATTGGAAAGGAGGGGTGGGGGGTGGAGTGGAAGGGGGGGGGGGACATTGGGGTGTAGGGTACAGTAAGGCAGGTCAGAGTGCGAACGTGGGGTATTTAAAGGGGACTAGGGTGAGGATGGGGTCAGACTGGGGATGGGCATGGAAGGGGAGAGTGTGGAGAGTGGAGGAAGGTGGGACAGGGGTGGTGGTGGTGGGGGGGGGGGGGGGTAAGGGGGTGAGAGTTGAGAGTTTGGAGGAGTAGAACGGCAGGCTAGAGATAGAGAGAGGCTCAACATATTGGGAATGAGACTTGGAATGCGTGATGAGCGGGTTGGTGGGGACCAGGACAAGGTTGGACCGGGAAAGGGGTTTAGAAGGATTGGTGTGTAAAGGTCCTGTCACACTACAACGCACGGCTTCAGCACGTGCTCAATGTTAGACAATTTACCATTACGTCGGTAATCGTCAAACTTTTCAATGGTGGGGGATAAAAATAGGCGTATACACAACATACACACAACGTATGTAATCTATGCAGAAGGTATCTCTGATGTATTGCAAGCATATGAGAGCATTCATGTGCCTCACAAAACTTCGCAACATGCTAGAAAAATGCAAGCATACACTCACGGAATGCTGACCAACGTTACATATGTTACTTATCACTAGAAGTAAGGCTTATACATTAAATACGCTGGAGATACGGCAGGCATACTTTCGAAGTACGTTAGGAGTATGTAATGCATCTGTTGGCAGTACGCATACTGTATGTGGACTGTATGCAGACTGGACATTCCCACCGGCTGAACATATGGCTAACATGCAGCAACGTATACCTAACATACTCCCAACATATGCTGATGTATCCCGAACGTACACACACCGTACGTTCAATGTAAGAGCAACACGTTGACACCCGTTGGAAATTTTGAGCATGCACACATTTTTTCAGAGCCTCAACGCATCATAGTGTGACAGCCCCTAAAAGCCTTAGTGTATGCCGACGTATGTGATTTTCGACCAATACGTCGGTGTACGTCATCATATGTGATGTATACGTTGGCATACATCGGGTACGTTCAGGGTACGTCGTTTTACGTCATCTTACGTTGTGGGTATGTTGTGTGTGTGCCCATTTTTATCTCCCGCTGCTGAAAAGTTCGACAAATGCCGACGTACTGGCAAATTTGTTAACGTTGAGCACGCGCTGATGGCATACGTCATAGTGTGACAGAGCCTTTAGGGACGAGGAGTGAAAGTAGGAGTGGGCAGGCTGATCGCAGCCTAGGGCAGCCTAGGGCAGGCTGGGCCAGGCTGGGGAAGGCTGGGGAAGGCTGGGTTAGCTTGGGACAGGCTGGGGCAGCATGGGACAGGCTGGGACAGGCTGGGGCAGGCTGGGGCAGGCTGGGGAAGGCTGGACTAGGCTAGGACAGGCTGGGGCAGCCTGGGGCAGTCTGGGGCAAGCTGGGGAAGGCTGTGGGAAGGCTGAGACAGGCTGTGGCAGCCTGGGGAAGGCTGTGGCAGCCTTGGGAAGGCTGGGGCAGCCTGTGGCAGCCTGTGGCAGCCTGGGGTGGAGGAGGGAGCAGCTCATCAGATGGGGTTCCATTTAAAGGACGTGTCACCAGTAGCGGAAAGGGTGGGCGGGGTTAGCCACTCACAGGAGATGAACACCTATCACTGCAGGAGGGGGGAGGGGCGGGTGGAGAGGGGAGGGGGTGAGGGGGAGTCAGGGACCAGGAGGCCAAGGGACCAGGGTGCATAAACCGCAATTTACGGTGTTAATCCCTGCACTCAATCATAACCGCAATGGACTAGACCTAATCGTGCTTTCACCAAACTAACTTTGCTAATATGTTTATCTACAAGTGGAAATGGAATGGCCAGCTATAACCCATAGAGAAGTGGCCTCTGGGCTGAGTCAATCCCGTCAAATAGACATGGACATTAAACCTGTGTTTGGTTCTCTGATAGCGGCGTGCTGCTGATGCCTGCCCGGATGTGACTGCGTTGATACTGACGCTGAATGTGGTCGCCTGTAATGGAATTGAACCTCGGGAGCTGAAAGGGACATTCAGCCATACTTCCTCCTCCAATGTGTTAGGCGCGGGCACCAGGGGGCAGCCGACCGCGCTCACCTCCGAGCTCCCCCCCCCCCGCCCCCGGAGAATGCCCACTAGCCACTCACCCAGACCGACAGCAAACCAACTCAACTTTTGAGGGTTTTTTTGTGTGTTTTTTAGAAGTTTATTTTTAGATAGTGGCGTTCATTCAGAACGGATGTCGCGCGTTGCTTATATTACTCATTGGTAAACGAACTACCCGGATCACCCTGGACCACGCCCCGCGCCCCGCGCCCCGCGCCCCGCGCCCCGCGCCCCGTGCCCCGCGCCCTGCGCCCCGCGCCCCGCGCCCCGCGCCCCGCGCCCCGCGCCCCGCGCCCCGCGCCCCGCGCCCCGCGCCCCCGCGCCCCCCGCGCCCCCCGCGCCCCCCGCGCCCCCCCCGCGCCCCTCGCCCTCGCCCCGCGCCCCGCGCCCCGCGCCCCGCGCCCCGCGCCCCGCACCCCGCACCCCATGCCCCGCGCCCCCCGCCCCCCCCCCCGCATCCCCCCGCGCCCCCCACGCCCCGCGCCCCCACTGGGGTGATCTCTGTTGTGACGCCGTAGTGGGGAACTAGGATTATCGGGCAGATGATCCAGACTGATCTTACCTCGAGGTGGTCCCCCGCATGAATGCATTAAGTGACGGCCGTTTGCCTTGTTTCCTGTGGTTTGCTATAGAGTAGAAGGGCTCTTCGGGGGTGCGGGGTGCGGGGGCGGGGGCAGGGTGTAGGGAGGGGCGTGGTGCATTGAGCGTGCGGGCGGTGTGCGGGAGGCGGGGTGCGTGGGGTGGGGCGCGGGGCCAGGGCCGCGTTCAGGCTCCGTCTCGGAGGCGCCTCGGAGGCGCCCGTGACGTCAGGCTAGTCTGAACGGATTTAGCTGCTGGCCGCCTCGAAAATGGCCGCCTCCACAGGCGGCGGCCATTTGCAATGGACAAGCTGGGCTGTGATTGGCTGAAAGCACTGAACGCGGCAGCCATTTTCGAGGCGCTATTTTGTCTCCTGCCTGAAAAGGGAGGCGTCGCCGAGACGTCTCCGAGACGCACCCTGAATGCAAATAGACCAAAAAGCATCGCCGAGACGTCGCCGAGACGCCTCCGAGACGGACCCTGAACGCGGCCCAGGTGTGCCGGGCATGGCGCAGAGACTTCGGGGCGCGAGGCGCAGGGCGCAGGGTGTGGGGCGCAGGGTGTGGGGCGCGGGGCGCGGGGCGCGGGGCGTGGGGCGCGGGGCCAGGTGTGCCGGGCATGGCGCAGAGACTTCGGGGCGCGGGGTACGGGGCACGGGGCGCGGAGCGCGGGGCGCGGGGTGCGGGGCGCGGGGCGCGGGGCGCGGGGCGCGGGGAGCGGGGCGCGGGGCGCGGGGTGCGGGGCGCGGGGCGTGGGGCGCGGGGCGCGGGGTGCAGTGTGCGGGGTGCGTGGAAAACCCGGACTGATCCGCGGGGATCACGGACGGCTGCGGCTGGATGAGTGGCCGGGCGGCGCTGACCAGTGTCCGGTGTCCATCACTGGCTCGTTCCCACGGTCGTCATTGTCACCCGATAATCAGGCATCTTTTACAAACAGCGTTAAGCGCGGCTGGCGGCGCGCGCCGATCAGTCAGCTGGGACCGCGCTCCACAAACAATCAGCCCACTTTACTGCCACCACAAAAAAAAAAATCAAATTTCCTTTCTTATGAATTTTTTCCCCATTATAAATCCGAAAAATTCTCCGGGCGTCAAGTCAAACCCACGGTGCAATCAAACTCAGGTCAGTTGAGTCGTGCTCATCTTTAAGGTTCACAGCGGTCCGTTTCCTCTGGCGCGTTCAATGCTGTCAGTGCAGATGCTGATGATGTTCATTCGTGACGGCGAAATTTTTATAGCGCGTATTTTGGGTGGCGATTTATTGGTGAAGCGCCGTCGGCCTCGCCCCGACTCCCACATTGCCCATTCATGGATGCATGCAGCAGCCCCTGTGTAATCAGGGCTAATGGCGGCCTGAGCCCCATCTCCTCCCTTTCCTCCCGTCCTCCCCCTCCCGTCCTCCCCCTCCCGTCCCGCCCTCCCCTCCTCCTACCCTTCCATCCTCCCCTCCCCCTCCTATACTAGTACTACTCTCCCCCCCTCCCCTCCTCCCTTCCGCCCGTCCCTCCCCATTCCCCTCCTCCTCCCATTTCCCCCCTCCCCTCCTCTCCTCCTCCCATCCTACCCTCCCCATTCTCTTCCCTTTCCCTCACCCCATCCTCCTCCTCTCCTCCTCTTCTCTCCTCATTCTCCTGCTCCACTCCCTTCCTCTCATTCCCCTCCCCCCCCCGGTCCCTCCCTCTCCCCTTCTCCTCCCATTCCCACCCCCTCCGTTCCCCCCTCCCTCCATTCTCATCCTCTCCCTCCCATTTCTCTCCTCCCTCCTCCCGTCCCACTCCTCCTATCATACCCTCCTCCGGGCCTTCCGTCCCCTCCACTCCCCCCCCCCCCTTCTCCCTGATCCACTTCATCTCCCCTCCTCCCGTCCCCTCTTATCCTTCCTACCTCCCCTTCTACCGCTTCTCATCACTTCTTCGCCTTACTCCCCATTCTCCTAACCCCGACATCACCTTCTTCTCGTCCTTTCCTCCCTCCCCTCCTCCCCTTCCCCTTCCTATTCATCCCCCCCTCCCTTCCCCCTCCCGTCCTCTCCCTGCGCTTCCACGCTCCCCCTTTCTCCCTGTCCCCTTGTACGCCCCCTCCCCTTCCCCGTGCCCGCTCTCTGTATTCCCCCGTTACCCTCTCCCTGCTCACCCATACACCGGCTCCCCGCTTCCATGTTCCCCTCCCCGTGCCACTTCTCACCCCTCACCGACTCACCGACACTCCACAGACGCGGCCCGGTGGTCGGGGACGCGCCCGGCACCAGCCCGGTGTTCGGCCGTCACGGGGACAGGCCCGGCACCAGCCCGATGTTCGGCCGTCAGGGCGGCGCGCCCGGCACAAGCCCGGTGTTGGCCGTCATGGGGACGCGCCCGGCACCAACCCGGTGTTCGACCATCATGGGGACACGCCCGGCACCAACCCGGTGTTCGGCCGTCATGGGGACGCGCCCAGCACCAGCCCACTGTTCGGCCATCACGGGGACGCGCCTGACACCAGCCCGGTATTCGGCCGTCTCAGGGACGCACCCAGCACCAGCCCGGTGTTCGGCCGTCTCAGGGACGCACCCAGCACCAGCCCGGTGTTCGGCCGTCACAGGGACATGCCCGGCACCAGCCCGGTGTTCGGCCATCAGGGCGGCGTGCCTGGCACCAGCCCGGTGTTCGGGCATCACGTGGACCGGCCTGGCACCAGCCCGATGTTCGGCCGTCAGGGCGGCGCACCCGGCACTAGCCCGGTGTTGGCCGTCACGGGGACGCGCCCGGCACCAGCCCGGTGTTCGACCATCATGGGGACATGCCCGGCACCAGCCCGGTGTTCGGCCGTCATGGGGACGCGCCCGGCACCAGCCCACTGTTCGGCCATCACGGGGACGCGCCCGACACCAGCCCGATGTTCGGCCGTCACAGGGACACGCCCGGCACCAGCCCGGTGTTCGGCCGTCAGGGTGGCGTGCCTGGCACCAGCCCAGTGTTCGGCCGTCAGGAGGACACTCCCGGCACCAGCCCGGTGTTCGGCCATCACGGGGACGCGCCCAGCACCAGCCCGGTGTTCGGCCGTCACGGGGACGCGCCCGGCACCAGCCCGGTGTTCGGCCGTCTCAGGGACGCACCCAGCACCAGCCCGGTGTTCGGCCGTCACAGGGACACGCCCGGCACCAGCCCGGTGTTCGGCCGTCAGGGCGGCGCGCCTGGCACCAGCCCGGTGTTCGGCCGTCACAGGGACACGCCCGGCACCAGCCCGGTGTTCGGCCGTCACAGGGACACGCCCGGCACCAGCCCGGTGTTCGGCCGTCAGGGCGGCGCGCCTGGCACCAGCCAGGTGTTCGGCCGTCACGGGGACGCGCCCGGCAACAGCCCGGTATTCGGCCGTCAGGGCGTCGCGCCATGCCCGACCCGGGGACCGGGTCGCCCGACTCGGCTCCATGAAAGAGCAGTTAGCGGAAACGATTATCGACGGTGTGTTACCAAGGCAGCTGGTTGTGCGTATCGAGCCGGGGATCGGGATGGAGATTCTGTGTGTGGGGGGTGGGGGTGGGGGGTAAATTGTGTAATATACATATACACGCAGTACACCAATATCTATATATACACGAGGTAAAACCTTTCTAACCGACCACCTTCACAGATCGAACATCACAAGCAACATCACAGGATGGGTACTGAATTGTGACAATACGCACTCATAGTGACGTTATAGTGCTGCCTGGCTGAGATATCAGGCTGCCATCACCATGACCTGATATCCCACTCAGTCACATCATCATGACACTGAGCTAACCAGTCCTTGCCATATCCTATTACTGCCGAGCTCCAGGCTAGGCAGCAACCAGTATCAATTGATTTGACTCGACCGGGAACTGAACTCCCGATCTCCCGTACGGGAAGTCTGCGCTCTACCGATACTGTCACTGCATAGATAACCGGTTTCCAGATAATTGTGCTTGTATAATTGCTTATACAGCACATAATATAAATTATACTTCATTATTACTAACAGTACAATTTTGAGGACAGAGGCGTGGTGGTTCACACATGTCTAATTAAATTAGCATAATAGCGTCCCTGGTTACCTGGTCACACAATAGTTAATAGACATGCATAATGCATCGTGTATTACAAATCATATGTAACTGTAGACATGGAAAACGACGAGGAGGATTTGAGCAATTAGCTTAGCCACAACAGTTAGCTATCACAAAACACTGTTACTATTAGGTGCTACATCACATTTGAATCCACAATGATTGTTTAGTAAATTACACATGCACACATTGACCCCCCCCCCCCCCCCCCACGCTGGTGTCTAGAATATAGGTTTGTCATTGTCGCATAGCAACCTACATACATATGTATGTATGTACATAGAGAGAGATAAGTGCATGTATGTGTGTTTATATTCAGGTTTATATATGTTTATGTGATTTATAAGCATTATGCGAGTATAAAGCCACGGAATGGATTGTTGTACATATTATTATATTATATTATTGTTATGTTATATATGTGATATATATGTTTATATATTGTTTATGTGTGCCATATAAGTTTACGCATATGTGTATGTATGCATATTTATATGCATATTTTTTAATGTTGTATATATGGTCATATGTATACATATCTGTGTTCGTGTTTGTATATGCTTCTATTTTTATCTCTATATATGTTTGCATATAGTTGTATATATGCTATATATGCATTATATGTGTTTATATATGTTATATATAGGTTTATAATCCTTATATACATATCTATATACGTTTATACAATGTTTTTTCTTTAACAATCTATTTACAAGCTGATATAGGTCTTTATGCATTTATGTAGATGTTTATGCATGGGTTTTCATATATCTATGCACATATGTTTATATGGATATATGCATGTTTATATATGTCTATATAGGTTTATATATATTTAGATATAATTATATATGTTTATATATGTTTATATATGTTTATATATGTTTATATATGTGTATATATGTTTATATGTGTTTATATATGTTATATATGTTGATATATGTTATATATGTTTATATATGTTTATATATGTTTATATATGTTTATGTATGTTTATATATGTTTATGTGTGTTTATATATTTTTCTATATGTTTCTATAGGTTTCTATAGGTTTCTATAGGTTTCTATAGGTTTCTATAGGTTTCTATAGGTTTCTAAACGTTTCTATACGTTTCTAAACGTTTCTATACGTTTCTATGCTTTTCTTTATGTTTCTAAGCGTTTCTATACGTTTATACACGTTTATATAAGTTTATATACGGTTATATACGTTTATGTACATTTATGTACGTTTATAAACTTTTATATATGTTTATATACGTTTCTATACGTTTCTATACGTTTATATACGTTTATATACGTTTATATACGTTTATATACGTATATATACGTTTATATACGTTTATATACGTTTATATACGTTTATATACGTTTATATACGTTTATATACGTGTATATACGTTTATATACGTTTATATACGTTTATATACGTTTATATACGTTTATATACGTCTATATACGTTTATGCATGTTTATGCATGTTTATACATGTTTATATATATATGTTTATACATGTTTATATATGTTTATATAGGTTTATATATTTTATCATAATGTTTATGATTATGTTTATATATATAAATATATATAAATATATATGCATTTATATATATATATATACATGCTTATGCACATGCATATATGTTTATATATATGCTTATATATGTTTTATATATGTTTATATATATGTTCATATATATGTTCACGATATGTGTCTATATATGTTCATATAATTCTGTTTATACCTGTTTATATAGATGTATATATGTTTTTTATAATGTTTATGCACGTTTATATATATGTTTACATACACATCATCGTCGTTATTAGCTTCATCATCGTCATCATTTTCATCACCATGGCCCTTACCGTCATCATCTTATTCATGGTCCCCTTCTTCGTCATCATCACCACCATCCTCATCATCATCATGACCATCTTCGCCATCATCATCATCATCATCATCATCATCATCATCATCATGAGCATCATCCTCTCCTCCGTCTTCCTCTCCTCCTCTCGTGGCGTCGCCTCGTAGTTTCTTACGTTGTCAAACATTCCCTGCGCTCATTACTGCCAATCCAAACGTGGACCAACTTGAGGGTACAAGGAAACATTAATATTTATAAGACCATAAAGTAAGACAGATGAAAGAGGAGAGGCCAAATTATCTGGGCTACAGACATTACACACGCCTAGCTCTAGGCTGTAAATGTGTGCCGCGTCTCCTGGACGGGGGAGACGCGTGTGGGGAGTGTGTGGGGAGTGTGTGGGGAGTGTGTGGGGAGTGTGTGGGGAGTGTGTGGGGAGTGGGGGGGGTATGTGGAGTTGTGTGGGTGGGGGTGGGGGAGTGTGGGGGGGAGGGGATGCGGGTCAACTTTTGATGTGACTTTTATAGGAATATCCGTGGAGCACGTGACCAGTCGTGCATAAAGCTGGAACGCTGGATGGGACCTCAGTTATAGAACTACAGTAAAACCTCAATAAATGGCATTGGGACCGACTTTAAATGGTCCATTTAGGGAGGTGGGAGGTTTAGTGACCTAAAAATAAAAATTATTACAAATGTATCGCATGGGCGATGATTTGAGACGCAAATATAGCGATCGATATAGGAGAGTGGTCGATCTGTGGAGGTGGTCGGTTAGAGAGGTTTTACTGTATCAGAGTGTGGTCCATGTTGTCTCTCCTGGAACGCTCCCCCATCCCCCCCTCAGTCGCTGCATCTCCACTCATCACATGAGCATGCAATGAGACACATGCATGCATATGTATTAGAACAAACATTCACATGTGCCATGCACAGATGCACACATGTACACACAAATTAGCCTGTCTCAAAAGGTGATGACTCTTTTTTTGTTGTCCATTGTAACGATTGACACAAAACAGCATAGAAACGGTTACACTGAAAACACAAGGACACTTGCTTCAAATCAATATGTATTCTATTGGGATCATGAAACACCATGTAAAAAACTAATCAGTTTATCCTGAGCAAATGCATAAGCAGATAATATGTTGATCGTTACAATGGACAAAGTTTTGTCCCATATTGCTTAGCACCTTTTGAGACAGTCTCAAATACACACTCACACAAGTGCACGCAGACACACATGTGTGTATATGTATAGAAGAGACACATGCACATGCATACACAGTGCACATGCAGATGCACACATGTACACATGCACACACAAATACACACTCACACACATGTGCACACAATTACACACATGTGTGCATATGTCTTAGAACAGACACATGCATGTGCATACACAGGTTCACATGCACAGAAGCACACATGTACATACACAAAAACACACATGCACACATGCACACACATGCACACACATGCGCACAATGACACACATGCGTGCATATGTATTAGAACAGACATGCGCACATGCATGCACATGTGTACACATGCAGATGCACATATGACCACACACACAAATACACACGCATGTATGCACGTGCGCGTATCTGGAGAAAGTGGAGAAAGAAGAGAGAGAAAGGAAGAGAGAAAAAGCGGAAGAGAGAACGAAAGGGAGCGAAAGTGCGAGAGAGAAATTGCGAGAGAAATTGCGAGAGAAAGGAAGAGAAGAAGGAAGAGAGGAATGAAGAGAGAAAGGAAGAGAGAGAGGAAGAGAGAAGGGAAGAGAGAAAGGAAGAAAGAAAGGAAGAGAGAAAGGAAGAGAAAAGGAAGAGAGAAGGGAAGAGAGAAGGGACGAGTTATAAAGGAAGAGAGAAAGGAAGAGAGAAAGGAAGAGAGGAAGGAAGAGAGAAGGGAAGAGAGAAAGGGGAGAGAAATGAAGGGAGGAAGGAAGAGAGGAAGGAAGAGAGAAGGGAAGAGAGAAGGGAAGAGAGAAAGGAAGAGAGAAAGGAGGAGAGAAAGGAAGAGAGAAAGGAAGAGAGAAAGGAGGAGAGAAAGGAGGAGAGAAAGGAAGAGAGAAAGGAAGATAGAAAGGAAGATCGAAAGGAAGAGAAAGGAAGAGAGAAAAGAAGAGAGAGAGAAAGGAAGGAAAATTAGAGAAAGTGAGAGAAATAAAGAGAGAGTGGAAGGGAGGGTGAGACTGAGAGAGAAGTTGCACTTGGTGCACGCCCGCCTGCGTTTCTCGCTTCCTGGAGCAGAGCAACTGTGAAAATGAGTAAAGTTTGTTAGCCGGTTCGGCGCAGTAGTTTTACGGCAAGTTTGTGGCAGCCGGTACCTATCAATCACCCGGCATGGGGGTAATCAGGGTGTTGTGTGGAGAGTTAAGCATGCTGATAACAGGCCCTAAGGATCCCCGCCCACCCACCCATACCCACACCCACACCCATTCACACCCACACCCAGCCACTCATCCGCACCCACCCACACACCCGGCTGAACACTGATGATGGATCCATCAACTTAATTGCATTTTCGTTTCGCTAGCGTAAGAATTCTTAAAGGACTCCCCTCCCTGTGTCTCCCCCTCTCCCTCTCCCCCTACCCTTGCCCCTTTCCCCCTTCCCCTCTCCCCTTCTTTTACCCTCCCTTTCTACCCCACCCCTTCTGCGACCCCTCCCCTTTTCCCCTCACCCCTCTCCCCTCTCCTCCTCCCCCTATTTCCCTCTCCGCCTATCTCCCTCTCTTCCCCCCCCCCCTCACCCCCTCTCCACCTTCCCCCACCCCTTCGCCCTCTCCTCCTTTCCCCTAGCTCCCTCTCCCCCTCTCCCATTTCCCCTCTCCCACTCTCCCCTCCCACCTCTCATCCTTCCCCTCTCCTCCTCGCACCCTCTCACCCTCTCTTCCACCCCTTCTCCCCCATCTTTCCCTTTCTCTGCTCTCTTCCCTCTTCCCTCTCCCCTCTCCCCTCTCCCCACCCCTCTCCCCTATCTCACTCTGCCATCGCCACCCCCTTTCCATGCCCTCTCCCCTCTCCCCTTCCCCCTCTCTTTCTCCCGTTCCCCCTCCTCTGCCCCTCTCCTACCTTCCCCCCTCCCCCTCCCCTCCCTCTCCCCACCCCCTTCCCCTTATCTCCCTCTCCCCTATCTCCCACTGCCCCCTGCTCCTCTGCCCCTCTGCCCCTCACCCCTTCCCCCTCTCCCCATCTCCTCTCTCCTCCTCTGCCCCTACCCCTTCTCCCTCATCTCCTCTTTCCCCCTCCCCATGCCCCTCTCCCCCTCGCCCTCTCTTCCCCATCCCCCTACCCCATCCCCCCTCTCCATCTCCCCTCCTCTCCCCATCACCCCTCCTCTTCCCCGTCTCCCTCACTTCTCTACGTACCCACCCACCCACACCCTCACCACCCATCCTTACCCCACCCTAGCCGCCCTGGGTGTTTTTCCTCATCTCCCGTCTCCCAGGGAGGCAAGCAAGCTCACACCCACTTCATCTTCATCCCCAGAAGTTAAATGCTCTTCATCGCCGCGCTTAATTGACACCTTCGGTAGTTACACGGATAGTGCAGTTCTTCAAAATAGTGGGAATACTACAACTAATAACACTACGGTGTCAATAGTCGATAATAGTAAATATGATGCTAATAATACTAAGAATAAACACTACAATGATAATATCTTTTTGCTGGATAATCCGATTAAAGCATAACATTTACTAAGCAAAATCAATTAAAGCTGCATACTCCGACGAAGCATCAAATTTTCAAAACCAAAACAAGTATCTCAATTTGATTCTACATATCTAACATAAATACTGGTGCACTTAGTAAACATTTGTCACCACATAGAAGGGAATACTGAGGCAATTTCAAAGGCTCTATTACAGCATATGAGCCTTTGGTATCAGAGTTATAGCAAGCTTGCCAAAACTAATTTTGCTTGTTTGCACTTCAAATATCTAAAAAAGTTAGCTGTTTAAAATAAAAGTTACTTCAAGTGAAAGTAGGGTAAATAATAATGATCACCTAATATGTTTGTTTCAGAAAATGATAGAAACTCAAAACCCATTAGACTATACAACTTTAATGTACACACCCATCTTAGACACGTGTGTGCGCGACCGGACACAGTGGCCAAATCGGTGTGGAAGGTCGAGAGTTCCAATCCCAGCTGAGTCAAGCCAATGACTTATCAAATTTATACTTGTCGCTACCTAGCCTGGCATTTGACATTAATAGGATAGGGCAAGGACTGGTTAGCTCACTATCAGGACAATGTGACTGAGTGGGATATTGGGTCATGGTGCTAGCAGCATTATCTCCCAGTGGGGCAGCAGTATAAAATCACCATGAGTGTGCACTGTCACAAGTCAGTACCCACCCTGATATGACCTCAGATGTTGGTAGGACGTAAAACACAAACAAATAAACTAGATACGTGAGCACTCATTAAGCACTCATTGCTGCACAGAATGAGTACTGAGTCTATTTAACTTTTGTCATCGGTTAGAATGAAATGACCACATTTTAGCGTGCTCACCAAACATTCATGTGCCATGTTTTCACAATAAAATATCTCCAAACCCGTTGCCAATCAAGCTATCTAAACAAATAACAATACAAGTCAAAACCATTGAATTATGCAACTCAAAGCTTAGGTAAAGTATTCACCCTGTACTTGCAGTACACGGGTGAATACCAACCCTATATAAAAACGGTCGAAAAAGTGGGTTAATGAAATGAGAGCCTAATTTCACAATCTAAGAAGCAACATTTATTCTTTGTAGATGTCTTCATATTTACCCGCTACTTTTGAGTTGGAAAATATAATAAAACATATACTTTAATGCAATTTAAAAGTGAAATCGACTGCATTCTCTGGCCACCATCTTGTCTTTTTGCATTCTCTTCCATTTCACCAAATCTGTGCCAACATATGTAGCCATTTGATCATGGAACCACAGTTTCTACTTCCTGTTCCATACTAAAGCTATTTTCGCCCGTATTTACACTATGTTGTCATTCACCCATGTACTACAAGTACTGGGTGAATCTTTTATCTACTCAAAGCGATGATCATAAACGTGGAGAAGGGAAGAATATATTCTAAATTAAATAAAATATATCATACCGCTGTGTAGAACTTACAGCATCATCAAAGGCCAGTTGCTCTCCTAGTCATACCATGTCTATGTGGTGTGGGAGGTTAAAAATCCCTTGGGTTGGTAAAAGTGTAGGCTCGGGCTTTCTATCAACAAACTGTCTAATGGTGAAAACAAGTCTATTCAGACTTATCCATGATAGGCAGTATCAATCTTCTTCTTCAAGAAAAATATACATTGAATACACCATAACATATTTAAAAATAAAATATTGCATGCACTGCAGAAGGGTTGCTATGAGATAAGACCCCAATTTGATTTGATGCAATATCATGATTTATTTGCATTGTAGTTGGTTAGTGGACGGTAGAATTTCTAAAACTAGTTAAAGCACTGACAAACTTCCAGTGGTGTTCGAACCCCAACCGAGTCAAATCAATGAATTACACCATTGATATATCTTACTACCCAGGCTGGTTTGGTAATCATCATTAACATGATAGGACAGGGACTGGCTTACTCAATATCAGGATAATGTGACCGAGTGGGATATTGGGTCATAATGTCAGCAGGAGAGTTTTCTAATGGGACACGCATACTGTCACAAGTTGGTACCCATCCTGATATAACCTTAAAGTTGCATCAATCAATCAATAGTTCCGTCCTCTAGTCGAGGGTTGGATGCAATGGTTCTCCACTTGTCCCGATGGTGTGCTGTTCTGATAGACTGTGAATAATTCAAGCCTGTCCACTGTGAAATATTTGTAAACCATGATGTTCTTGGTCTCCCTCTCCCTCTGCTGCCATTCACCTTCCCTTCCAACAATGTACGGTATATTGAACTCTGACGAATGATGTGGCCAAAATAAATAAGTTTCTTTGTCTGTATAGTGGCAAACAAGCTTTTCTTATTTTTAATTTTTCTGAGAACTTCTTTGTTGGTGATCTTCTTTGTCCATGATATTTTCATCATCCTTCGATAAGTCCACATCTCAAATGCTGCTAAACGTTTGTACATTTTCTTAGAGATTGTCCATGTCTCAGCCCCATACATTAGAGTAGACCACACATAACACTGAAGAATACGCTTCCTTGTTTGTATTAATATCTTACTTGATGTTAACACTCTATACATTTTGGAGAATGTTGTTCGGGCTATTGTTATCCTTCTTTTAATTTCTTCCTCACATCTCCCATCATTTGTAATCTTTTGTCCGAGATATATGAATTCGGATACTTGTTCTATGTTTGTGCCATCTATGGTTATATTGACATTTGGTTTATCTGTCTTTTTATTTATAACCATTGTTTTGGTCTTCCTGGCATTCATCTTCATGTTGAATAGTATTCCAGCTTTAATGATTCTATTCACTATATCTTGTAGGTTTTTCTCACTGCCTGCTAGTATTACACTGTCATCGGCATATCTAAGATTGTTGACATTCATGCCACCTGATGTCACTCCCTTGCAATCTTCAATGTGTCTGAAAATCATCTCTGTGTACAGGTTAAATAGACATGGTGACAATACACACCCCTGTCAAACTCCTCGTTTAATCATAACTTCATCCGATAGGCCCTGCTCCATTTTTATAAATGCACGTTGTGTCCAGTATAAGTTCACAATTAGTTTCATGTCTTTGCCATTGACACCAATATCTTGTAAACATTTGATTAGTTGCATAGTCTGATGGTTTTGTGTTTCTGAAATTTTCTGAGATAAATACATTAGGTTGATCATTATTATGTACCTTACTTTAGCTTGAAGTAACTTTGATTTTAAGTGGCTAACTTTTGAGATATTTGAAGTGGAACCATGCAAAATTAATTTGGGCAACCACGCCAAAACTCTGACCCCATAGGATTATGCAGTAACAGGTTCTATTCAATTGCCTCAGTATTCCCTTCTGTGTGGTGACAACTGTTTAATAGGTGGACCAGTATCTAAGTTAAATATGTAGAATCACATTTAGATAATTGTTTTGGTTTTGAAATTTGATATTTTCATCGGACTATGCAGCTATTAGAGTTGCAAACAAACTAGTTGGGTGAATTTTGGGGCATTTGCTTTTTGTTGGTTGGTTGGTTTTTAGAGCTTTACATCCTTGCTACATTTAAGGTCATATCACATCAGAACGGGTACCAACTTGAGACAGTGTGTACTCAAGGCAAGTTTGTAGTGCTGCCCCACTGGGAAATCAGGCTGCCAGCACCATCACCCGATATCCCACTCAGTCACATTATCCTTGACAGTGAGCTAACCAGTCCTTGCCCTATCCTATTAAAGTCGAGCGCCAGGTTAGGAAGCAACAAGTATCAATTTTATAAGTCATTGGTTTGACTCGACTGGGAATCAAACTCCCACTCTCCCACAGGAGAGGCCCACGCTCTATCGATTCACCCACCGCGCACGGTTTACTCAGGATCAGGATAAAGGCCCGTTTATACTTGTGACGGTGCTAGACGGTGTTAAACGGCGCAACACGTTGCAAGCCAACGCTCCCATTTAGACTTTATGTAGACACTTGATGGTTTTAGACAGCACAACACAGTGCAAGTGTTGACCATAGTTCAATTATGTTGAATTTTCAAGGTCAGCACTTACATACATCGGCAGTTCAGGTCTGGATTAAGATGTCGACCAGTAGATTGCAAAACAAAGCCGCCCGGCCATTGAGTTTGCTGATATGCACAGTGCAAAACGTTGATTTTATTCTAAATTAATAGAAATACAGAACAATTTGGCATAAACATGGATGCACGAATGCAATATAATAATATAATTAATATAGTTAAGACAACTATCCATATGGAAAACATGGACAACATAGGTCGACGTTAGCGACCGTGTGCGTCAAAGCATTCAGACTTTCACAGCCACGTTCACTTCCCACCGTTTTGCACCATCACACGGCGCTAACCGGCATAAAGTTGATGGCGTCACACGCCGTCAAAAGTATAAAACGACCTTAATGTGACCGAGTGGGACATTGGGCCATAACGTCAGCAGCCCAGTATTCTAATACAGCACTAGGGCAGCACTATAAGTATAAGTATAAGTATAAACTCACTAGGAGTGTACACTGTCAGAAGTCAGTACTCGTCCTGATAGTGATATAACCTTTTAAATTGCAAACAAACTAATTGGGTGATTTTTTTTATGGTCTGCTTTTTGTTGGTAGATTGGTTGTTGGACGTTTTACATCCTTGCAACATCTAAGGTCATATCAGGACGGATACCAACTTCTGACAGTGTGCACTCATGGTGACTTTATAGTGCTGCCCCAAATTCCTGACTTAAAAACTTACAAAAAATATCTGTGCAAAATAAGGCTAGGAAACCCCCACTAAGCTGCACTGCAAAGGGGCATATGATATGTCATGGCCCACCAGCGGGACACCCAATGGAAGGTAACCATGTAAAAAGTAGCCAGATACCACACCACACAGCTACATACAAGCCTATGATATGTAAATAGGAGTAGGCTAGTCTAGTAATAAGAGTAGAATAAAATCAAATTACTTATCAGCAGCTACTGTGTGGTAAGATAACACCAACACTACAACTGGCCAGCATTGAAAACAAGCCTGGGTACACGGGCTTATATGCTATGGACAGTATAAATACAGCCTCAATAATTTTTTTTTTTTTTTTTTTTAAATGTCCCAATATCCCACTCAGTCAAATTATCCTGACACTGAGCTAACCAGTGTTTACCCTATCCTATTAATGCCAAACGCCAGGCTAGGAAGCGACAAGTATCAGTTTGATAAATCATTGGTTTGACTCGACCGGGAACCTTTTGCTGTTTTTAACGCCCCAGGTTTGTTTGACCGGAAGAGATGTCCGATCGCCGCGCTGATGAAATGGCGCCGCGTCTCTCCTCCGGACGCTGACGCAACCGTTGCGTGAATGTTCAGCCATGCGCGACGCGACGCGCCCGACCCGACACCGACCCGAGACCGACCCGACAACAGCTGGCCGCGGCCCGATGATATTTCACGCCGGGGGTAATCTGCATATCCTAATTAGCGCTGCCCAATGAGGCGTGATCGCAGTGGTCCCTTGAAGTCAGAAACCACACCCCCATACCCCCAAACCCCAGCCACACTCCCACACTCACACCCACACCCACCAGGCCCCCAATCCCACAGCGACTCCATATTCCCACCACACGCGAAGTGTGTGTGTGGGGTGTGTGTGTGTGGGGGGGGGGGTGCAGGTGGGAGTAGATGTGGGTGGGTGTGGGTAAAGTCGGGGTGAGGGCGGGGTAGGGGTGAGGGCGAGGAGGTGGTAGTTCTAGCTGGAGTGGTGTGTCGGGAGGTGGGTGAGGTGGGGGTGAGGTGGGGGAGGGTGTGGTATAGGAATGTTAATGTGGGCGGTAATTAAACAAATACATCAAAAGGCACAGATCGGTGTGTGCCTCCCCCAACACCCCCAACACCCCGCCCACATCCCCCCCCCCCCACGATCCCCCCCCTCCCCCATCAGCACACGCCCACCGTTTGATCCCTGCATGTTGGCTTTACGCACGATTAGCCCCCAGCCGGCCCGCCGGGGGGATACGCCGGGGCGGCGGGTATAAATCAAGTCCGGCACTAGATGGATCTGATTAGGATTGCTTCATACCCTTGTCCGGTGATTAGCTATTTGTGTAGGACCGTCATTAGCGCCGCCTGGCGAGAACGCGCCGCGAATTCGTCAGGCAGATTAATATCCCGCCAAACCTGCGCCCCGTACGTAATCAGCGGTGTGCACGGCGCGAACGGCGCGAACGGCGCGAACGGTGCGCGTTGCGCGTTGCGCGTTGCGCGTTGCGCGTTGCGCGTTGCGCGTTGCGCGTTGCGCGTTGCGCGTTGCGCGTTGCGCGTTGCGCGTTGCGCGTTGCGCGTTGCGCGTTGCGCGTTGCGCGTTGCGCGTTGCGCGTTGCGCGTTGCGCGTTGCGCGTTGCGCGTTACGCGTTGCGCGTTGCGCGTTACGCGTTGCGCGTTGCGCGGTGCGCGTTGCGCGTTGCGCGTTGCGCGTTGCGCGTTGCGCGTTGCGCGTTGCGCGTTGCGCGTTGCGCGTTGCGCGTTGCGCGTTGCGCGTTGCGCGTTGCGCGTTGCGCGTTGCGCGTTGCGCGTTGCGCGTTGCGCGTTGCGCGTTGCGCGTTGCGCGTTGCGCGTTGCGCGTTGCGCCATGCGCCGTGCGCGGTGCGCGGTGCGCTGTGCGCTGTGCGCGGGGTGCGGGGTGCGGGGGGCGGGGCGCGGGGCGCGGTGCGCAGTGTCTTGCTGTGTTTTTGCCGTGTTTTTGCCGTGTTTTTGCTGTGCTTTGCTGTGCTTTGCTGTGCTTTGATTTGTTTATCATTACCGTGATGTGTGTTGCTGTGCTGTGTGTCCTGTGCTGTGTTGTGCAGTTCTGTTCGATGTTGTTCTGTTGTATGCTGAGTTGTGCTGTGCTATTCTGTGTTCTGTTTTCTCCTGTGTCGTGTTGTTTTGCTCTGTGGTGTGGTACACTGTGTGTCTTGTGTTGGATGTGTTGGATTGTCATGTTGTTTGCTGTTGTGGTCTGGTGTGTTGTTCTTTTCTGTGGTATCTTGTGCCGTTCTCTGTTGTTCTCTTCCGTGGTCCGATGTGCCATGTCGCTCTGTTCTGTGCTCTCTTGTGATGTGCTCTGCCCTGTCATATGTTGTGTTTTTCTGTTTTGTGCTCTCTTGTGCTGTGCTCTGCCCTGTCGTGTATTATGTTGTTCTGTTCTCTCTTGTGCTGTGCTCTGCCTGTCGAATGTTGTGTTGTTCTGTTCTGTCCTCTCTTTTGCTGTGCTTTGTCCTAACGTATGTTGTGTTGTTCTGTTCTGTGCTGTCTTCTGGTGTGCCCTGCCCTGTCATATGTTGTGTTGTTCTGTTCTATGCTCTCTTGTGTTGTGCTCTGCCCTATGTCATGTTGTGTTGTTCTGTTCTGTGCTCTCTTGTGATGTGCTCTGCCCTGTGGTATGTTGTGTTGTTCTGTGCTGTGCTCTCTTGTGATGTGCTCTGCCCTATGGCATGTTGTGTTATTCTGTTATGTGCTTTCTTGTCCTGTGCTTTGTCTTATGGCATGCTGTGCTGTGTTCTTTCCTGCTGTGTCTGACGTGTTGCACTGTGCTGTCGTCTATTACAGTGCGCTCTGTCCTGTTGTGTCCTACCCTCTACTGTACCAGGCTGTGTAGTACAGTATCCCGCTGTGCTGCTCTGTGCTCATCTGTGCTGCATTGTGCTGTGCGGTGTACCCATATTCTGTTACATTCTGTGCTGTGTTACACGGTGAGCCAATAGCGACCGGCCCACATAGAGCTGCCCGGGGCGGGGCGCTGATCTGTATTCATACCGGAGTCGGCGCCGGACTCCCGGCGGGAGACTCGGCCACAGTCCCGTCGGAAGAGCTCGCCCCCTTGTCCGTTTTTCCAATCAAAATCTCAGTAGGGCAGCACTAGTATTAAAGTTGCATAGTCCGATGGTTTTGAATTTCTGTATTTTTTTTTAGATAAATACATTAGATCGATCACTAGTACCTACTTAGTTCAAAGTTACTTTTATTATAAATGGTAAACTTTTGAGATATTTTGAGTGCAAACATGGAAAATTAGTTTTGGCAAGCTTGCCAACACTCTGACACCATAGACTTCTGCAGCAACAAGTTCTGTTAAATTGACTCAGTATTGCCTTCTACGCAGAAGCAAATGCTTAATAAGTGCGTCAGTATCTAAGTTAGATATGTAAATTCAAATCTAGATAATTGGTTTGGTTTTGAGAATTTGATATTTCATCGGACTATGCAGCTTTAAATAACCATGAATGCACACTATCACAATTCGCTACCCATCCTAACATAACCTTAGATGTTGCCAGGATGTCAAACTACAACAACCACCCAACCAACGTTTTGTTGAACATGTTATTGCTGAAACCTATTGTGTCAGAATTTCTATGTGCATAGATGTTGCCAGGACGTAAAACCCCCACAACCAACCTAAAGGAGCTGGAGTTCTCTCTGCCCCCCCCCCCTACACCCTCCCCTACACACACACTCACTCACACTCACATTGTGTAACAGTAGTTGTGTAATTAATTACACCCATGTGCATAGGGAAGACCTTTAGTGCTGTGCTAACCTTCTGTGCTTGTACTTACATGGGCGCCGGCCACAAACCCCCAAACATCGCACACCGCCGTCACCGGCCGGGTGTTGACTGTGATCCCGAAAGGGTTCCGATGTCCGTCCGTCTGTGTTCGCCTGTGTGTGCAGCAAGAAACCAACACCATGGTCTGTGCCACAGAGAAAACCCAAGCACTCACACTCAACACATGTAAAAAACAAACACACACACACACACACACGATCTTCACTCTTAATCTGATCAAACACACCTCACATTGTGAATTCAAACTCTCGCACAAATCACCACAAGTTGATAAAAAAAAAAACACATAAAAAAAACCAAGCATTGACACAAATCAATCATGTAAAAAAGCAACAACCACATACACACAAAAAAACAGCATCTTCACTCTTATCAAACATGGCCCCACATTGTGAATTTCTTGTTTCAAACTCTCGCACCAATCACCACAAGTGACATATATATAATGAGTCCGCCTCACGAAAATGGGCCAATTGGTGGTTTATTTAAGATGTCGGCATCGCAATTCTTAAAGTGTAGTGCATTTCTTTGTTTTATATTAAATTATCCTAGAAACAAATAAGGTTGTTGTATTTTCTCTACCTTTACATTCAGGATAAATTTAAGGACTTTGCAACATCCCTGTCAATGCTAAACTATAATTATGATGATCGACGCCGACATCCAATGATCGACGCCGACAACTTTAACAGATGTCGGCGTCACAATTCTTAAAGTGAAGTGCATTTCTTTGTTTTATACTAAATTATCCTAGAAACAAATAAAGTTGTTGTATTTTCTCTACCTTTACATTCAGGATAAATTTAAGGACTTTCCAATACCTCTGTCAATGCTAAACTATAATTATGACGATCAACGCCGACATCCAATGATCGACGCCGACAACTGCCCCCAATTGGCCTCTTTTCGTGATTCTGACCCATATATATATATTTTTTTAGCCGACCCCAAACCCACAGGCTACTGCTAGTGACTAGTCCCACTTGATGTGTATTGGTAGAAATGCACCGTATAATTTTGATAAAACGGGGCCAGGGAGCAGGGTGACAGGGGCGAACGCCTGGTATCCAGGGGCGGGGACGCTGATCAAAGGGGTCGGGTGATATAGGCACACAGGGCAAGGGTTACCAGTCTCAGGGGATCCTCCCTCCAGTAGCCTAGGTCAACATTGACGCCATACCCACAATGGACCGGGCGTGTATATATATATATATATATATATATACTGCATATATATATACAGTAAAAACTCTCTAAACCGACCGACCTTGGGACCGACTTTAAGAGGTCCATTTAGGGAGGTGGTCGGTTTAGGGAGTTAGAATATGGTTACAATGGTATTGTTGGGACCCAAATAAAGCGATCGATATAGGGGAGTGGTCGATCTGTGGAGGTGGTCGGTTAGGGAGATTTTACTGTACACAGACACACACACACATATATATATATATATATATATTTGTAGCACGCTTGCACTGTATATAGAATATATATATATATACCTGTACCTGGGCGAATCGATAGAGCGCAGGCTTCCCGTGCGGAAGGTGTGGAGTTCGAATCCCAGCTGAGTCAAACCAATGACGTTATGGAATTGATACATGTCGCTACCTCGCCTGGGCCTTGACATTAATAGGATAGGACATCATTCTTTCGCCATGAATATGGCCTATGCTGCCTATGCTACACATATATATATATACAGTACAATCCCGTTAAACCAAGCTCGGTTAAACCAAACAATCGTTTAATCCTAACTTTTGGGGGGGGGGTCTGCAAAATACCACCATTTTTCACATAAAAAAGTTGGTTTAACCAAAGTCGGTTAATCCAAAGTATCGGTTAATCCAAACCAAATTGTCGGGCCCCAGGCCACTTCCAGTACGGTTAAACCAAACTTTCATGGGATATAAAGTCATCTGAGACTATTTTTTATATGATAATGGTAGTATTTTGCCGAGCTGGCAAAAAAAGTTTGGATTAACTGATCGTTTGGTGTAACCGATCTTGGTTTAATGGGTTATACTGTATATACATAAAAACCAATAATCAAAGTGTCCACATACATTGTATATTACATTCATAATGCATCCGGGTTTTTGACAAAGCCAAGACAAAGTCGAAGCTGAAGCTCAGTTAAACCAATGATCGGTTAATCCAAACAAATTTCTAGGGTCCCTTCAAGTTTGGTTTAACAGGGTTATACTGTATATACACCTAGGGCCTATTTATATATATATATATATATATATAATTTTCGGTGTGAACTTAGGAGCGTCCATTGGGGATGGATGGGACTGGACCTGGTGCTACCAGTCCGAACGCGAGTCAGGATAGATCGAAGTAAAAATAGTAGTACAACTACTATTTCTACTTCGATCTAGTAGTATGTACAGTATCAACAATGACAATAATAATACAGTTCCCTTCTATGCCTTAATACTCACACAATCCTTATACATCACATAATATATGTATGGCCATTCTATATAAAAGTATAGAATGGTCATATATATATATAGAACGGCCATATATATATATCCAGTGATACCTCTCTATACCGACCCCTCCACAGATCGACCACTCCCCTAGATAGTTCGCTATATTTGGGTATCAAAAATACCATTGTAAGGATATTCTAACTCTCTACACCGACCACCTCCTTAAATAGACCACTTAAAGTCGGTCCCATGGTCGGTCGATTTAGAGAGGTTTTACTATATATATGTATATATATTGTGTGATGTATATGGATTGTCTGAGTATAAAGGCGCAGAGGGGAAATTTATTATTAATATTATTGTCATTATTTATACAGTACATATTACTCTGATCTATCATGGCTCCACGTTCGGACTGGTGGCATCGCCCCCAGTCCCATCCATCCCATTTCAATATATATATTTTGAAAGTTAGCGGAGTGACAGCTGGCTCATGGTGTAGAGGAGGCGGGGGAGGAGAGAATGCCCGCTCCGCAGTGAATAACATGGAGGTTAAGATGGTTAGAGAGAAACATTAAGGGGCTGCCTTATTTATATCCACATAATAAATTATATAGTACACACAAATATATATATATATATGTGATATATAATTTATTATATGAGTATAAAGGGGCGGAACATTAATTCACATTTTATATATTATTGTGCATGTTATTTATTAATTAATAATTGTACTGAAGACATTATTGCTGCGGGCCGTTCCCGCTAGGTGAGGTTGGCGCCACTACCGCTTAGGTCACGCACCTACTCGATTCCTTCTGATAGTCACATAAAAGAAAACATCTATATATATAGCATATAATAAACTTCTCCACATTGACACATGCTACATTTCTAGGCAAATTTGAAAGCGTTTATGTATGAATACAACTTGCTTCTACAAACATGTGTGGGACCAGACGGGATGGCCGAATGAGTTAGAGCGTCCGTCTCCCGTGCTGGTAGATCGTGGGGTCGTGGGTTCGAACCCTGGTCGAGTCAAACCAATGACTTCAAAATTGATACTTGTCGCTTCTTAGCCAGGTGCTCGGCATTATTAGGACAGGACAAGGACTGGTGTGCTCAGTGTCGGGATAATGTGACTGAGTGGGATACCAGGTCATGGTGCCGGTGGCCTGGTTTCCCAGTGGGACAACACTATAAAGTCGCCATGAGTGCGCACTGTCACAAGTCGGTACCTGTCCTGATATGACCTTTGATGTTGCTAGGACTTAAAACAACAACAAACAAACAAACATGTGCAATTTCAAACAATAAGACAGAAATGGCACTTGTCAGGTTAGTCACAAAGGTTTGATGCAAATTTATTAAGCGCGGGAACCATTAAACCATTAAACCATTAAACCATTAAACCATTAAACTACATGCGCGTGGACCTGGGTGGTACTGAGCACTCAGGCCCCATGTTGTGTTGACATGTCTTGTCGCGAGGTGCGCGGGGGTGGGGGTGGGGTGAGAGGAGTGAGCAGGCGGGGTGAGGGGGGGGGGGGGGTGTCTTTGTCTGACTACGCGAGGCCTTTCTGTGTGGGCGTCAGGGAAGTGGTAGAGAGAGCCGGCAGGAGAATGCACGCCTCCTCAGACTGCGTATTTACTCAGAAAACGTGGAGGACTTGTCAAGTGGGTATCAAACAGGAAAACCAACAGACACCGCATCCATTCCTAATCTAAGATAATCAGTACAGAGCCCCCTCCCCCACACCTCCCGCCCTCACTGGGGGTAATTTCTTGGGTTTTTTCTTCTAACCCTTCCAGCCTCGCTTTGTTGTGTTTTCTCTTCGTTTAGCAATCTTGGAACTGTAAGATTACCCGAAGTGTAAACGCATGGCATTGGTAATTTAATCTAGGTAGGTTGTTAATGTATAAACAATATATATAATACATTTAACATACAGTAAAACCTCTCTAACCGACCACCTCCACAGATCGACCACTCCTGTATATCGATCGCTTTATTTGGGTCCTAAACGATTGCCCAAATACCATTATAACGATTTTTTTTTTAAACTCCCTAAACTGACCACCTCCCTGAATGGACCATTTAAAGTCGGTCCCATGGTCGGTCGATTTAGGGAGGTTTTACTGTACACATATGTGGATTTGTGTGGAAATAATGGAAGTGATTATTTGAGACAACACGCCTTAGTCGCATGGCGGAAGTTATAGGAAGAAGGGCCCGGTGTGCGACGTCTTGAGAATGATGACAAGGCATCGTGGAGGGGTGGGGGGGAGGGAAGAGGGGAGGGAGGAGAGGAGAGGAGAGGAGGAGGGAGGAGGGGGGGAGGAGGGGGATAGGAGAGGAGGGGAGAGGAGGGGTGGGAGAGGAGGGGGGAGGAGGGAAGGGGAGAGGAGGGGAGGGGAGGGGAGAGGAGGGAGAGGAGGGGAGAGGAGACAGGTGGGGTGAGGAGAGGAGAGGAGGAGGGAAGAGCAAGGGAGGAGGGGGGAGAAGAAAGGGAGGAGGGGGGAGGAGGAAGGAGGAGGGAGAGGGAGAAAGAGAGGCGAGAGGAGGAGGAATGGGGAAGGAGTGCGAGGAAGGAGAGGAGAGGAGGGGGAGGGGGGAGGAAGGAGGGGAGGGGAGAGGAAAGGGAGGAGGAGCAGGAGGAATGGGGGAGGAGGGGCAGGAAGGAGGGGTTGGGGGAGGTGGGGTGAGGAGAGAAGGGGAGAGGAGGGAGGGGCAAGGAGGGGAGGAGGAAGGACGGAGAGGAGGGAGGGGATGGAGAAGGAAGGAAGAATGCTGAATGGAGAAGGAGAAGGAGAACATGGAGGAGAAGGAGGTAGGGAGGAATGCGGAGGGAGGAGGGGAGAAAGGAGGGAAGGGGAGGGAGGAGGGAGAAGGGAGGGAGCAGAAAAGAGCAAGGAGAAAGACCACAGGAGAAAGGATGGAGGGGAGGAAGCAGGAGGGAGCAGGAGAGGAATGGAGTGGGAGCAGGAGGCGGAGGTAGGAGGATAGGAAGGAGGAGGGAGGAGGGGGGTAGAAGAGGGAGCTGGAAGGAGGGAGGAGGAAGGATGGAAATAGGAGAGAAGGAGGGAGGAAAGAAGAAGTTGAAGGAGGCTGAATGGAAGAGTAAAGGGGATGAGGGAAGAAGTAGGAGGAAGGAGGGTGAAGGTAGTTGAGAGGAGGCAATGAAAACAGGGATATTGAGAGGGAGAGAGGAGGGGAGAGTGAGAGGGGAGAGTGAGAGGGGAGAGTGAGATGGGAGAGTGAGAGGGGTTAGGGGAGAGTGAGATGGGAGAGTGAGATGGGAGAGTGAGAGAGGGGAGAGGGGCGAGGGGAGAGTGAGAGGGGAGAGTGAGAGGGGAGAGTGAGATGGGAGAGTGAGAGGGGAGAGGGGAGAGGGGAGAGTGAGAGGGGAGAGTGAGAAGGGAGAGGGGAGAGGGGAGAATGAGAGTGATGAGGGGTAAGGAGGATTTGTAAGGAGGGGTGATAAGGGAGGAGATAGAAGAGAGAAGAGATGAGAGACACAAAGAGAAGAAGATGTAAGGACGGGTGAAAGGAGAGCACAAGGAAGACCGCCGAGAATAGGGAGGACACGGGAAGAGGAGTGAATAGGGAGGGGGAAGAGATAAGGTGAAAGGTTCAGAGTGGCTTATTGAAGAGGGGGTTAGAAAAGTGGGCGGGTGAGGGAAGACAGGGGTTGAGAGTAGAGAGGTGAGGGAACAGGGGGTGAAGGAACAGGAGGGGGAGGGGAAGAGATGGGGTGAGTGAAGAGAGGGTGAGGGAAAATAGAGGGCGAGGGAAGAGATGGGGTGAGGGAAGAGAAGCGGTTAGGGATGAAAGGATGAAGGGAAATAGAGGAGGGGTAGGGGGTGAGGGAAGAGAGGGTGAGAGACAATAGAAGATGAGGAATGGAAGAGAGGTTTGTTTGTTTGTTTGTTGTTGTTTTACGTCATAGCAACATCTAAGGTCATATCAGGACGGGGATATGACCTTTGATGTTGCTAGGACGTAAAACAAGAGAGGAGATGAGGTAACATCTAGAAATGAGGGAAGAGAAAGGGTGAGGGCAGAGAGATGAGAGAAAGGAATTGTGACGGGACATGGGGGCTGAGGGAATATGCGGCTGAGGGGAAGAGGGGAAGGAGGGAAGAGAGGGGAAGAGGGAAGAAAGAGACAGACCCCGACAAAATATGAGCAGGACGTAAAAACGGGGTCGGCGCCGTAATTACGCGCGTCTCCTATTACACTTGTGCTCATTTGCATCTTGTAATCGCCGTAAATTAATAACGCCGGTGACCCGCCATTTGCATTCGGTCAGCCGGGCCCGGCGACCGGGCACGTTGCATAACGGCGCCGTTGCGATGCGCCGCACGCACGCGCGCCCTCTGGTGGTGATGCTGGTGGAAGAGGGAGGGGGTAGGGAGGAGGTGGGAGTGGGCAAATGGGGATGAAGCCTAGTGGATTGATGGGGGATCCCGGCCTGTGTTGGATGGCGCGGTGGGGGGCAAGGAAGGCGGATGAAGCCTAGTGGATTGATGGAGGATCCCGGCCTGTGTTGGATGGCGCGGTGGGGGGCAGGGAAGGCGGATGAAGCCTAGTGGATTGATGGGGATCCCGGCCTGTGTTGGATGGGGGTCAGGGAAGGGGGGGTGAAGCCTAGTGGATTGACAGGGGATCCCAGCCTGGGTTGGGTGGGGGGGGGCATGGGGAAAGGGGGATGAAGCCTAGTGGATTGACGGGGGATCCTGGCTTGTGTTGGGGAAAGCGGGACGAAGCCCAGTGGATGGACAGGGGGGGGGGGTGATACCAGCGTGTGTTGGACGGGGGGCGTGGAAGGGGGGGGGGGACAAAGCCTAGTGGATGGACGGGGGGTCTCAGCGTGGGTTGGATGGGGGGCTGGAAAGCGGGACGAAGCCTAGTGGATTGACGGTGGATCCCGGCTTGTGTTGGGTGGGGCTGGTCCGGAGAGGTAGGGAGGGGATGGGGCAGGGGAGAAGGAGAGACCTGGAGAAGGGACCGCAGCGGAGGGAGGGTTTGGGGGTAGGGGGGTACAGGGAGGGAACGGAGGGGTGAGGGGGTAAGGAGCGGGGGAAAGGGGACGAAGCCTAGTGGACGGACGTGGGATCCTGGGCAGGGCTGGGGTGGGGCCGAGGAGGGAGGGGCCGGAGCTTTGGAGAGAGAGAGAGAGAGAGAGAGAGAGGGATAGGCCGAGGAAGGGAAGTGCGGGGAGGGAGCATTGCGGGGGGGGGGCGGGGTGAGGGGGGAAGGAAGGCAGCGAGAGGAGGGATGCGCCGACACCTGACGCCTGACGTCCGACGCCCGACGCTTGACGCCGACGTCGCCGAGGAATGCGGCGGCGCTCGACGCGCCACGAGCCGGTCGCCGTGGTGACGGGTACGGGGCCGACACGAGCCCCGGCCCGGGCAGTCCCGGGCCCGGCGGGCCGTAAATCAGGCGCCCGGGGATCACGCACCCGGCGCCCGTTGGCCTCGGGCCGAACAATGGCGGCGCGCGTCGTTGTCGATGCGCGCCGCGTCACGCCGAGAATACCACCACCAGGGAGCGCTGTCTGACAAATGGCGGGCTGCCCGGTATTACTCGCTGCCCTGGTGATCGGCGGTGTGGGCACAGCGGCGCCATTCTGTGGTATACATTATATATTATATAAATATATTATTTAATATCTATATATTATTTGTGTATATTGTATATATATATTACTTAACCTATGATTTAATATATGTATATATATATACATGATTTAATATAAGTTATTTCACACATATTATTTAATACCTATTATTTAATATGTATTTATTAATATATATTATTTCATATAAATTTATTAATATATATTTATTAATATATTATCAAATATATGCTATTAGTATATATAATATTGGTATATATTAATTAGTTAATATATATTATTGATATATATTATTTAATATATATTATTGATATACATTATTTAATATGTGTTATTAATATATATTATTTAATATATATAATATTGCGTATTTAAATATTCATGTATCATTTAAATTATAATATATATACTGGAATTTATACATGTATAAGTGTTCTATATCTTAAAGCTGCATAGTCTGAAGAAACCATCAAATATTCAAAATCACAATTCAGCAGAATAAACATATTTACCAAAAAAAAAAATCTAGATTGTTTTGATACCGGATTCGGTGGCCGAATCGATAGAGTGCAGCCGTCCCGTCTGGAAGGTCCCGAGTTCGAATCCATTCCGAGTCAAACCGACGACTTATAAAATTGATACTTGTCGCTACCTAGACAGGCGCTCAGCAATAATAGGATAGGACAAGGACTGGTTGGCTCAGTATCGGGATAATCTGACTGTGTGCGATATTGGGTCATAATACCGGTGGTCTGGTCTCCCAGTGGGGCAGCACTATAAACTTGCCATGAGTGTGCACTCTCACAACTCGGTACCCGTCCTGATATGACCTTAGATGTTGCCAGGACATAAAACTCCAACAACCAACCAACGTGACTTCCGGTGGGCATTGTGGCGTGAGGCTGATGGTTCAGCAAATGATGGTTTGGTTTATTAAAGCTGCATAGTCCGATGAAGCATCAAATTTTCAAAACCAAGACGCTGACCTAGATTTGATTCTACATATTTATCTTAGATACTGGTACAGTTATTATCCATTTGTTGTCACATAGAAAGGCATGGGGAGTCAATTTAATAGAACCTGTTACTGCATAAGTCTATGGCATGAGTTTTGGGCGTGCTTGCCAAAATTAATTTGGCATGTTGTCACTTCAAATATCTCCAACGTTAGCCATTTAAACTAAAAGTTACTTCAACCTAAAGTAAAGTAGCTTATAATAATCAATTTAATGTATTTATCTCAGAAAATGACAGAAACTCAAAGCGATCGGACTATGCAACTTTAACCGACCAATAGATTTATCTCAAGCTATGCCAGAAACCCCAGACCTCCGGCCAGTGTCCGTTTAACCACGGAAGCCCCCCAAGCGTCGATCCAACAGTGCTAATTGGTTATGTCCTGTACATTCACACAGGAGCAATGTTTATTGCTGTATTATACAGGACATGGCCAACGTCATCCGCACTCATAAACGTGGTTAGTTTATTCATACAAAAAAAAACACTACCCAGTGACCTACATATGAACTGTCCCTCCTCCCCACCCACCAGCCCCCGCTGCCCCACAACTGGCAGGATGGGATGACAGAATAGCTAAAGCTGCATAGTCCGATGAAGCATCCAATTTTCAAAACCAAAACAATTATCTAGATTTGGTTCTACTTATCTAACTTAGATATTGGTGCATTTATTAAGCATGTGTTGCCACATAGAAGGAGATACTGAGCCAATTTAATAGAACCTGCTAGTGCTACTGCAGAAGCCTATGGTGTCAGAGTTTTGGCGTGCTTGTCAAAACTAATTTGACATGTCTGTCCTTCAAATATCTCAAAAGTTAGCCCTTTAAAATGAAAGCTACTTCAAACTAAAGTTGGACAGATTATAAACAATCAATTTGATATATTTATCTCAGAAAAATGGCAGAACCTCAAAACCATCCGACTATGCAACTGTCATGGGGGTGATGAAGATGGGAAATATTGCGCCTAGAGCGGGACTCGAACCCACATCTCTGCATTCGGGGTCAGTGTGCTAACCATTACACCACCTAGGCTCCCTGATATCACCATACTAGACTACGCCTACCTGTCTATGTGGTTACTTGCCTGAGAGGTCAATGCAGACTACTACACTCGTCCCCCTGGAATTGTAAGTCTTGTAATGCTGACAATTACAATACATACATACAGGCAATGCACTAACACATACATACACAGGGTAGGTTCAACAACCATACAGCGTGTAGCTTGTACAGGATCCTGGTCATGGCTCCAGTATCATGGGTGTGATGAAGATGGGAAATATTGCACCTATAGCGGGACTCGAACCCACATCTCTGTATTCCGGGTCAGTGTGCTAACCATTACACCACCTAGGCTCCCTGATATCACCACACTACCCACGCCTACCTGTCTATGTGGTTACTTACCTGAGAGGTCAGTGCAGACTACTACACAATTCTAAGAGCACTGGCGGGGATCGATTCCTGTGTGGGTGGTCATGGGTTTGAACCGTGGCTGCGTCAAACTAATAACATACAAAATTGATATTTGTTGTTTAATTAGCCATTGTTTCGCACTGCCACTACTAGCATAGTGAAAGGACTGGTTTGCTGGGATGGATGTCTATCGGGTTATGGCAGAAGTAGCCTGGTATCCAAGTGGGACAACACTATAACATTGTATAGAGTGTGCACTGCCACATATGGGTACAGCAATCACACAAGCAAATATAGCAGATTTGTCTCTTCATAAGATGCGATTTTGTTTCAGTGGATTCTGACCACAGGCACCTGTGTGTCAAAATAACGGGGGTTGGTTGGTTGTTGGAGTTTTTCGTCCTAGCAACATCTAAGGTCATATCAGGATGGGTACCGACTTGTGACAGTGCCCACTCATGGTGACTTCATAGTGCTGCCTCACTGGGAGAGGAGACCAGGCCACCAGTACCATGACCCTATATCCAACTCAGTCACATTATCCTGACACTGAGCCAACCACTCCTTGCCCTATCAAACTCTGCATCACACACACACTCCCTCTCGCTGGCATCCATTCATGTTTTGAACATAACATTAACAACACATAGGACATCGGTGTTCACCTATTGGAAGCACCGGGCGCCGTGGCCTAATCGGTAGAGCGCGGGTCTCACTTGCGGAAGTTCGGGTGCCAGTCGAGTCAAACCAATGATTTAAAAATTGATACTTGTCACTTCCTAGTCCGGTGCTCGGCATTATTAGGACAAGGCAAGGACTGGTTGGCTCAGTGTCAGGATAATGTGACTGAGTGGGAAATTGGGTCATGGTGCCGGTGGCCTGATCTCGCAGTGGAGTAGTACTATAAGGTCGCCATGAGTGTGCACTGTCACAAGTCGGTAGCCACCCGGAAATGACCTTAGATGTTGCCAGGATCTAAAACTCAAACAAACAAGCAAGCAAACCTGGAAAGAGGGGTGCATTTGTATTTTGGAATAGACATGGTTGTCTAATGTGGAAACCTATATATATACAGAACAACCCGTTAAACCAAGCTCGGTTAAATCAAATGATCGGTTAATCCAAACTTTTTTCGGCGCCCGGCAAAATATTACCATTTATCGTATAAAAAAGTTGGTTAAACCAAAGTCCGTTAATCCAAACTATCGGTTAATCCAAACAAAATTGTCAGGCCCCAGGACCCTCAGGTATGGTTAAACCAAACTTTCATGTGGTTATAGGGTCATCTGAGACTTTTGTATATGATAAAGGGTAGTATTTTGCCGGGCCACCGAAACAAGTTTGGATTAATCGATCATTTGGTTTAACTGAGCTTGGATTAACTGGGTTATATTGTATATACATAACAAAACAATAATCAAAGTGTCCACATACAGTGTAGTGTATATTGCATTCATAATGCACCTGCGTTTTTGCCAAAGCCAAGTCAAAATCGAAGCCAAAGCTCTGTTAAACCAATGATAGGTTAATCCAAACACATTTCTAGGGTCCCTTCAAGTTTGGTTTAACGGGGTTATACTGTAATATGATATATATGCATATAGTACTGCGATTTTGCTAGCCTTAACGCCAACCGTTATACATTATGACGTCATATACCCAGCACAGCCTTCACTGTTGGTTCTGTCTTGAGTACTCTGTTTTTATATGTGCTATGTAATCTATTATCTGAATATAAATAGCAAATGCACCCATAGCCATTGCGTGCCTACAATAAACCTGTCCCTTTCTAAACCCCATGGCGCCACCTGTCTGCTTGTTTTGGCACTATATTAGACTCTCACTACGTCTTTCATTCCGAGCCATAAAAAGTATGCATCTACTTACCTGTGTTGTGTGAACAAGCCATGTGCAAAAGTAATTTAAAGCTGCATGGTCCGATGAAATATCAAATTTTCAAAACCAAACCAATTATCTAGATTTGATTTGACATATCTAACATAGATACTGATGCACGTATTAAGCATTTGTTTCTGCTTAGAAAGCAATACTGAGTCAATTTAACAGAACCTGTTACTGCAGAAGTCTATGGTGTCAGAGTTTTGGCAAGCATGCCCAAACTAATTTTCCATGTTTGCACTCAAAATATCTCAAAATTTTACCATTTAAAATGAAAGTAACTTTGAACTAATGTAAAGTAGATACTAGTGATCGATCTAATATATTTATCTCGGAAAAAATACAGAAATTCAAAACCATTGGACTATGCAACTTTAAGTAAACCTTCATGGATACTAACTCTCAACTGACAGGAGGAGTGAAAATATTTGCGGAATCGCGCCTAGCGAAAAATAAAATATCAATACGTAGAAGATTATCAGACGATGATCATCCCAGTGGCCCGTCCTGATATGACCCTAGATGTTGCTAGGACGTAAAACAACAACATCCCAGGTGGGAAAATGAGTTGAACGCCCACCTCCTGTTTTGGAAGGTTATGGGATTTGAAACGCTCAGTTCAAACCCTGGTCGAGTCAAACCAATGTCTTAAAGCTGCATAGTCCGATGAAAGATCAAATTTTCAAAACCAAAACAATTACCTAGATTTGATCCTACATATATAACTTAGACACCAGTGCATTCATTAAGCATTTGTCAGCACACAGAAGGGAATGCTGAGACAAATGAATAGAACAGATTACTGCAGAAGCCTATGGTGTGAGAGTTTTGGCATGCTTGCCAAAATTAATTTTGCATGGTTCCGCTTCAAATATCTCCAAAGTTAGCCATCTAATATAAATGTTACTTCAAACTGAAGTAAGTTAGATTATAACGACCAACCTAATATATTTATCTCAGAAAAATGACCTAAACCCAAAACAATCGGACTATGCAACTTTAATAATGGATATGTATCGCCACCGAGCCTGGCAGCTGTCATTACCAGGATAGGGCAAGGAGCAGTGGAATGAGGTAGACTAATTGTCAGAAATGGGAACTAGGCCCCTCCTAGGCGGTTATCAAGTCCCGTGTGCAGGTGGGGAGACGGCGGAGGAACTGTAGGAGAGCAGCGTCTGTGTTTATGTTCCCATAATGCATCAGAGACCATTTGGCCCTGTTTGAAAGTGGAAGTGAGTGGGTAGTACTAGTGGTGTCAACAAGGAAATACAGGTGGCAGCACTGTGGGGCAAGTGTCCGGGTTGGTTGGTTGGTTGGTTGTTGGAATTTTACGTCCTGGCAACATCTTAGGTGATATCAGGACGGGTACTGACGTGTGACAGTGCACACTCATGGCCATTTTTGTTAGTGCAGTCCCACTGAGAAATCATGCTGCCAGCACCATGATGCAATATCCCACTCAGTCATATTATCCTGGCTCTGAGCTAGCCATTCCTTGCCCTATCCTGATAATCCTGAGTGCCATACTAGGAAGTGACAAGTAACAATTTTGTAAGTGATTGGTTTGAGTTGACTTGGAATTGAACTCCCCATTTCCTGCACGGGAGCCATGCGCTTTACCGACTCGGCCACTGCGTCCGGTGCAAGTGGCCGGTATGGAAGGTGTATTTATATAGGAATACAATAAAATAAAATCAGTACTACAGTAAAACCTCTCTAAACAACCACCTGCACAGATCGACCACTCCCCTATATTGATCGCTTTATTTGGGTCTCAAGAATACCATTGTAAGGATATTTCTAACTTCCTAAACCGATCACCTCCCTAAATGGATTACTTAAGCCCCAGTCAGACCTCACCGGATTGAGGAACCATACAGAAACCGAACACTGTCCGGGGAAATACGGCAATGTACGGTTTATATAGGGTACCTATCCGGCATGTCGGTTCTATCTCCGGTGGTGTCTGGCGGTGTCCAGTACAAGTTTTGAACATGCACAAAACTTGTACCGGACACCACCGGACTGACGTGTATGGTTGGTGTCCATTTTAAGTCTGTTTTGGCCAGTTCATGTCCATTACCCACCCATTACGTCTCCGGTTTGCTTCCTGCCAAGTCCACTGACGGTGGTTTAAAAAATATCTTTTATATATTTTTTTATTGCGGGAATTCGGTCAGTATATGTTTTCAGCTCGTCCGTGAATATATCCGATACGTCCGTTTGACATTTGGTTTTCGCCCATCGGTTGACCATTGCTTGTCCATTGTTATCCGGTGCCATCCGTTTATCGTCCGTTTATCGTCCGTTTATCGTCCATTTATCGTCCGTTTATCGTTCGGTGGCTATTCATTAATGTATGCTCCTTGTCCGTTGAAAGCGCAACATTTCGACACCAACGGACTAGACAATCCTTTGTCTGGTGGTGCCGGTACTCAGTCCAGTAAGGTCTGACTGGGCCTTTAAAGTCGGTCCTATGGTCAGTCAATTTAGAACTAGAGAGGTTTTACTGTATTGTTATTTATATTCACATGACATACGTATAGGTATGTGTGTACATGTATACAGATGTATCATTATCTTCACCCCCTCCCCCTCGGATACTGCAGGGCTGAAGATGCTGCTGAAAATTATGAAGCGGTTCCGATCTCATGTCACTGGAACCAGTCTACAAATAGTGTCTCTCCAGATGCATCGGGCAACGATTTGGATATACATATATGCCAAGGCCTAATGGATCATCACCCAATAATGACCTAGCTGAACCTAAATGAACCTATGTATGTGTACACACATACACACACACATATATATATATATATATATATACATATATGTACATGTGAACCTAAATGTTGTGTACACACATATATATGTGTGTGTAATAATACTACTACTACTAATAATACTAATATAGTAATACTGTTATATTCTCTTACGTATCTTTATACTCGCATAATACATTATACATCACATATATAGATATACACTTGGATACATATACTTAGGTTTGTTTATGGGGGTTTTACGTCCTACCAACATCTAAGGTCACATGAGGACGGGGTGAACTTAAATATGTGCATTTATAGATATATACCGATACTTAGGTTCACTTAGGTCATATACATATTATATATATATATTATATATATATATATATATATATATATACCAGATAGTTGCTATGTATAGAATAGCCGACCATCCATTGAAATAACCACCTGGGTATGCAGTTGCAAAAATAAACAAAAAACAGGTTGAACTGTCCTTAGTCAGACTTCAGCTGTGTAACACAGTAAACCATGGCCGTTTTATTTACTCTTGTATCTGGTGTCGGCCGATCCTTTCAGTGTGTGGTTCCGTGCGGTCACCCCAGTAACTCATAGCACAATTTGTGAGTCTCCCCCACCCTATAAAGGACAACCACTCCAGCACACCAATTATCGCCCCGGGGTCCGAGCTGCGGCGCATTCAATACGGAAACATCCGATACCTCTTATAGAATCAGCGATATATATTTAGATCCGTTATTCTATAAGTTAGTTGGTTGGTGGAGTTTTCCGGCCTGGCAACATCTAAGGTCATATCAGGATGGGTAGGTACTTGTGACAGTGTACACTCATGGGGGACTTTATGGTGCTGTCCCACTTGGTGTTCTCTGTGGCGGAGTGGTTAGAGTGTCTGACTTTTTTCTAGGTCGGATCCCTGATCTGAGGGTCGGAGGTTCGAGTCCCCGTGCCTCCCCACCTCTGCTAATTTGGATTTCCACCGCTGTGTATAACTTACAGCGTCATCAAAGGCCGGTTGCTCTCATACCATGTCTATGTGGTGTGGGAGGTTAAAAATCTCTTGGGTCGATAAAAGTGTAGGCCGGTGCTTTCTATCAACAAACTGGCCACAGCAGGAGCGTCCACATCGCGGCCTTGTGAATCAGCTATCTGATTGCAAATCCTGCTACCACCATCCACCACCGAGAGCACGTCCCAAGAATAAAGATCATACCTCTGCTCGAAAATCCCTTGATATAACTGGTGGAAGGACACGATGAAGAACTGGGAAATCGGGCTGCCGGAACCATGACCCAATATCCCGCGCAGTCACATTATCCTGCCACTATTAATGCCGTGTGCCAGGTCAGGAAGTGACAAGTATCAATTTGATAAGTCATTGGTTTGATAAGTCATTGGAACCGAACTCCCGATCTCCCGCACGCGAGGCCCGCGCTCTATCGATTCGGCCACTGCGCCCGGTATACATTCTATAACATTAAACTTTTTCTCCTGTCAGAAATAACACCGCAGCTGGCTTTCGCTTAATACCGGGATCCAATGTAAAAAAAGGCCCATTGAAAAGTTCACACTGGGGTTCTAATAAACTATGACGTAAGCAGCGAAAATTTCCAGTCGAGCAGGACTGCGCATGCGTCAGTCGAAGTGGCGGGAAACCGCAGACGACAGAGACAGGAAGCGTCATGATTACACGTCACACTGCGCCGCTGTCACGCTGCGCGCCGTACATCACAGCGCCGACCGGAAACCAGCAGTTTCACCCACACCGGAAGTGGACTCGCGACCCTCATTATCGACCCCTGCTAATTTGGCCACCTGGTGGCGAGCGTGAGAGTGAGAGTGAGAGGGTTGAAGGGGTCGTGATCGGGCATACGGCTGTGTGTGGGCTGTGTGTGGTGTGATGCACGCAGTTAGGTGTAGGGTATGTGTGTGTTTGGGGTGGTGTGTGTATGTGTGGGCATGTGTGTGTGTGGGTGTGGGTGTGAGTGCGGGTGTGGTGTAGGTGTGAGTGTGAGTCAGTCACTGTGAGTGTGGGTGTGGTTTTTGGTGTGGGTGTGAGTGTGGATATTGGTTTTGTGGGTTATGGGTGTGGATGTGAGTATGAGTGTGGGTGTTGGTGTGGGTGTGTGTGGGTGTGGGTGTGGATGTGAGTATGAGTGTGGGTGTGGGTGTGGGTGTAGGTGTGGGTGTGGGTGTGGGTGTGGGTGTGGGTGTGGGTGTGGGTGTGTGTGTAGATGTGGATGTGGTATTGGTGTGGTGTGGGTGTGGATTTGAGTGTGGGTATGGATGTGGGTGTGGATATTAATTGTGGTGTTGGTGTATGGGTGTGGGGGTGTGAGTGAGTGTGGGGTATGTGTTATTGGGTGAGGATAAGGTTGTGAGTGTCAGTGGGTGTGGGTGTGGATATCGGTGTGGATGTCAGTGTGTGTGTGTGGGTGTGGGTGTGGGTGTGTGTGGGTGTGGGTGTGGGTGTGGGTGTATGTGTGTGTGGGTGTGGGTGTGGTGTAATGGTAGGTGTGGGTGAGGGTGTTTGTGTGGTGTGCATGTGCATGTGCGTGTGTGTGCGCGTGGGCGTGCGTGTGTGCGTTTGCGCATGTGGATGTGCGCATGTGTGTGTATTATTATGCTCCCACCTCACCCTATAATGTCTCCAGCTTGCCATATAAAAACCGAGCTCACCCTTTTTTTTTCTATTTTTTTTTTACTAAATGTATTTTATTCAGTGAATAATGTCTTTTGTCAGCACCAGAGCACTGGTCTTTCAGCCATTCATTACAATTTGTTGGTACATAAATGACAATATCAGTTGCAATAATAACCACATGAAAATCCTGTTCGATAATAGAAGAATAATATAAATGATTATTAGTTGTAATAGTAACTGCATACAATTCCAGTTTAACATGTGTATTATGCACTTGGTGAGCATGCATCACATGGTATTGCATGATTCTAGAATTGTCTTTAAGCACTTCTTTCTTCCTTTGTCTTTCTCTCTTCTTTATTCAAAAAGATATAACATATCTCCATTACACATATATATATTATATTGTAATTTGCATAATTACAATATAATATATATATGTGTATTGGAGATATGGTATATCAGTGGAACCAATCACCAATGCCAAATGCGAGACACCTGCTGATTTTTTAATCCCATCATAAGTGTTCTGTGTTGTGTGGCCTAATGATGGGATCAAAAGTCGGAGATTGCAGTGGGGACTTGCATCAGACAGTTTTTATGCCAATTTCAAGGAAAATGTTTTGAAAGAAAGTCTAGTCAGGGTGGGGTAGAGGTGGGAACGGGATCAGCATGCAGGGCTGTGTAGTGCATTTGAGAACATTTATATATATACATATGTACAAGGGTCAGGGCAAGGATGGCCTTTAGAATACCTATAACTGTGTAGGGGTCTGACAGGCCTGTTGTATTTTCATTAATCTTTTAAATTCAAGGTTGATTGATTGATTGGTGGTTGCTTTACGCCGTGTCGGCAGCATAGGCCATATTCACGGCGAGAAATGTTTGTTTTTTGTTCAAACCATCGCTTTTACATCTAAAGGCAGACAATCAATTATGTGCCAATAGACACTAATTAAATTAGAACGCTCACAATCATATATTTGTGGTCAAGGGAAACAAATTCCCATAGAAAAAGAAAAGTTTTATTAATAATTGATAGAATCCATTTAGTAAACTATATAAGGTGGTACAGTCCAGCTGCCCTCAAAAAGGCTAAAATGTTTTTCTGTTTTACCTTAGTAAAAAGATCATGCATACATACTGTATGCAGTGTAGAACCGTTGGCACATTTAAATTCAAGGAGACTTGTGGACTGTCTTGTCCTCACTGGAAGTTTATTCCATAATGTACCACCCCTGTAAATCAGTGCTTTAGTCAGACTGATTGTTAGTGGCTTAGGTATTTTTAGAAGTGTAGCATCACTCTGTCTGGTTACTCTGTTTGTATGGTCAACACATTGTTCATCATTGGATCTTTTATACATGAGCGTGAGGAGTGAGGAGATGTGTGTCCCTCCTTTGGCTGAGGTAGCTAGCTGACTTGTGCTTTAGCATGCATTTCCTTTACAGACAGTTGTAAGTGCCCTGTTTTGAATCCTCTGTAATTTGTTTTCTTGTTGTTTTGTCAGCAGTCCATATATAAGTATTAAGTATTATATTCCCACCCTCTACACGAGACATATTGATGGGCTTCAATAAAACTAGTGCAGGAGTCACCGAAAAAATGCAAATATAACAATCACCAAACACAGCACCACACCACACAGTCGGGCTTAGGGCATTCTTCTAAATACCCCCCACCCCCCTTTCACTATGACTTAACTGAAGGACGTTACTTAGCTGTCTGAAATTCATTGGGTATTTTCTAAAGGCTTCACCACATAAATAAGCAGCTCGAAATAAGGTATTTAATGATTTGATTCACATATTTATTTATCCCAACATTCTTTTCTAGTGTGAAAGCATTGGTCTTCCAGCGACAATTTAAGAAATTGTCTAAACTTGGAAGAACAACGATTGAGTAGGACACAAATAAGAACTATAGATGGTAATATGTGTATCGTTACATAATTCTTTTCTTTTTCAAATATTAAGAGATATTTAATAACAAAAAGTATTCACATCTTTATATATATATGTTTATATATATGTGCACGTAGTCATTTCTTTTATATATCTTATTTATATACATATTTTTCAAATATATATATATTTGATATTTGTGTATATTCATATATGTATTTATGCAGTTTTATGTTTGAAATAAAATATTTATATATGTATGTTTATATTTTTATATATTTTTATAGTATTTTCATATATTGTTTCTTTATTTTTGGACATCTAGGTATACATATATTTATACATGAAGGTTAAATATATTTATAGATGTTTTACATAAATCTATATTTAATTTAAATTAAAAGAATGAATTTATATAAATTTATATATATATATATAAGAGATGGCTATGCCCTCGTAGGAGAAAAGAGACAAAGCGAGGAGTGGTGGAAGCCTCTGATTTATTGACCGAGGTTCTGGCCGAGCAATATGCCACCCTACCTACTACAAAGCTTGAAATCTAGGCTCATGTGATGCCAACTGTATGTACCGCCGCGTGACCGGAGTGGTGTCGGACAAAAAGGGGTCCCGGAACGCAGTAAATCAGCTGAACCGGTGTATGAATAAATAAATAAATAATAAATAGCATGCATATTAAAAGAGAAATAAATATCACAAGATGCTCCGCCCCTTTATATTCATATAATACGTTATATCTCACATAAATACAGTAAAACCTATCTAAATCGACCGACCTTCAGACCGACTCTAAGTGGTCCATTTAGGGAGGTTGTCGGATTAGGGAGTTAGAATATGGTTACAATGGTGTTGTTGGGGCCCAAATAAAGCATTCAATATATGGGAGTTGTTGATCTGTGGAGGTGGGAGGTTAGGGAGGGCTTGACTGTAGTTATATTTATATATATATCTATATATATATATATATATATATATATTGACAAATACATATTCATATACATATTTATGTATATCTATGTATTTCTAAGTATATCTATATCTATATATCTATCTATATCTATGTATGTTTATGTAAATATATGTATGTTTAATTAGGTCTAAGTATCTCTGATCATGTCTGAGCATGTCTGAGCTGGTCTGAGCTTGTCCGAGTATGTCCGAGTATGTCTGAGCATGTCTGAGCATGTCTGAGCATGTCTAAGTATGTCTGAGCATGCCTGAGCATGCCTGAGCATGTCTGAGCATGTCTGTGCATGTCTGAGCATGTCTGAGAATGCCTGAGAATGTCTGAGCATGTCTAGGCATGTCTGGGTATGTGTGAGAATACCTGAGCAAGCCTGAGCATGTCTGAGCATGTCTGAGCATGTCTGAGCATGCGTAAACATGCAAAGCATGTCTAAGCATATCTAAGCATGTACACGCATATCTAAGCATGTCTAAGCATATCTAAGCATGCCTAGGCATGTCTAAGCATTTATAAGCATGTCTAAGCATGTCTAGGCATGTCTAAGCATGTCTAAGCATGTCTAAGCATGTCTAAGCATGTCTAGTCATGTCTAAGCATGTCTAGTCATGTCTAAGCATGTCTAAGCATGTCTGAGCATATCTATTCATATCTAAGCATATCAAACATATCCAAGCCTATTTAAGCATACTTAAGCATACCTAAGCATACCTAAGCATACCTAAGCATACCTAAACATACCTAAACATGCCTAAGCATATCTAAGCATATCTAAGCATATCTAAGCATATATTGGTATATCTAAGCATATCTAGGCATAACTAAGCATATCTAAGTACATATAAGCATATCTAAGGATATCTAACCATATATATGCATATATAAGCTTATATACGCATATATAAGCATATATAAGCATATATAAGCATATTTAAGCATATATAAGCATATATAAGCATATATAAGCATATATAAGCAAATATAAGTATATCTCTGTACATTCTTGTATATTTTGTGCATATCTATGCATAATTATGGTTAACTATCTATAACCATGCATCACTATGCATAAATATGTCTAACTATGCATATTGCTACATATTGCTACATATCACTACACATTGCTACATATTGCTACACATTTATACACATTTCTACACATTTCTACTTGTTTATGCATATGTATGCACACTTATATGCCTTTGTGCGCATTTATTCGTATTTATACATATTTATGCATTTCTTTGCATATTTATACATGTTTGTTCCTGCCTATCCATGCTTATGCACATTTATCCATGTTTATGCATATTTATTCATGTATTTACATATATATGCATGTCTAGCATATTTATATATATTAAAATATATATTTTCAAATATATTTGTGTAATGTATTTCTATATACTTATTTAGTTTTAGATGTGTTTACATTCATATATATTCATATCAAAAAAATAATTCTCTCCTTATTTGCTAAATTCATATCGAACCCGACCTCCAACCACACCATTTCTAAAGACGCAGCTAGCGGTTAACCATCAGACAATCTATACACCGGAAGTGCCCAAACCGGACGGTCATATCACTTCAGCCGTACACTTTGATGTCCAGTCTACACATCTGAGGTTACATAACCAGGGTTCAGTGATGTCACATCAGTGCAACTCCCGGTTGCTATGGTCACATCGACTTCGAGGCTTGGTGCGCGCGCAGCCTTTAGGGATTGCGATACATGCAAACCTGTTTGGGGTTGGTTGTTGGAGTTTTACATCATATCAAGACGGCTACCGACTTGTGACAGTGCACACTCATGGCGACTTTATAGTGTTACCCCACTTGGAGACCAGACCACTAGGCCACCAGCACCATGACCCAATTTCCCACTCAGTCACATTATCCTGACACTGAGCCAACCAGACTGTGTCCTATCCTATTAATGCTGAGCGCCAGGCTAGGAAGCAACAAGTATCCATTTTTAAGTCGTTGGCTTGACTCGACCAGGGTTCAAACCCACAAACTCATAGGTTCGGATCTTCCGATCTCCCAAAACAGGATATGGACACTCAACTCATTCATACCAGACAGGATGGCCGAATGAGTTAGAGCATCCGTCTCCCGTGTTGGTAGGCCATGGGATCGTGGGTTCGAACCCTGGTCGAGTCAAACCAATGATTTAAACATTTATACTTGTCGCTTCCTAGCCTGGCGCTCGGCATCATTAGGATAGCGCCAGGACTGGTTCGCTCAGTGTCAGGATAATGTGACTGAGTGGGATATCAGGTCATGATGTTGGCGACTGGGTCTCCCAGTGGGACAACACTATAAAGTCACCAAGAGTGCACACTGTCACAAGTCGGTACCCATCCTGATATGACCTTAGATGTTCCTAGGACGTAAAACAACAACAAACAAACAAACTGAACTCATTCGGCCATTCTATTTGGTCCCAGCCTAATGATGCTGGACAGATGAATCCCTACCTATCATGCAGCCCATTCTGTGACGTCATGCAGGGAAGTTATACCTGGAATTACAGAGGTTATAATATAAGGCATTAACTAAATGGCTTCAGATTCGCTATTAATGAAAGTAGACTTTCCATGGGGACCTATATTGCAATCTTCTTCATCGGGTCCTTCCACCAGTTATCTCAAGGGATTTACGAGCAGAGGTATGATCTTTATTCGTGGGTAGTGCTCTCGGTGGTGGATGGTGGTAGCAGGATTTGCAATCAGATAGCTGATTCCCAGGGCCGCGATGTGGACGCTCCTGCTGTGGCCAGTTTGTCAATAGAAAGCCCAGGCCTACACTTTTACCGACCCAAGGGATTTTTAACCTCCCACAGCACATAGACATGGTATGAGAGCAACCGGCCTTTGATGACGCTGTAAGTTATACACAGCAGTGGAAATCGAAATTGGCAGAGGTGGGGGGGGGGGGGGCATGAGGAATCGAACCGCCACCCCTCAGATCAGGCATCCGACCTAGAAAAAAGTCAAACACTCTAACCACTCCGCTACAGAGAACACCACTATATTGCAATGAACGCCTTCTTTATATCCTTGCTCTAAAATTAATGATCCGTGATCCTAAAAATCTATTTTATAGACATTTTCTACCCAATCTCATGGACTATGCAGCTTTAAGACCCTAACACATATAAACGCAAGCCAATTGCTGTTGCATGGCAAGCTTTGACGACTGGGGTAGTGGAGCCCCCTCCACTACCCCCACTACCCCATGGGGAGGGGGGTAGTGGTAGGAGGGGTGAGGTAGGGCAAGGCGGGGCGGGGCAGGGCAAGGCGGGGCGGGGCGGGGCGGGGCGGGGCGGGGCGGGGGCGGGGCGGGGCGGGGCGGGGGCGGGTCGGGGCGAGGCGGGGCGGGGCCGGGCGGGGCGGGGCGGGGGTCGGAGCGGGGCGGGGCGGGGCGGGGCGGGGCTGGGCGGGGCTGGGCGGGGCGGGGCGGGGCAGGGCGGGGCAGGGCGGGGCGGGGCGGCGCGAATCCCAGATTGCTTAGTTCATGGCCAGCCCTCCAGGTGGACACGTGCTGAGAAGTGTTTGATGGCATCTAATCGATCAATCAATCACCGAGATGATCGGCTAATCCTGTTTGCCACCTAATCCATTCTTCTAACCGCAATAATTTGACGGCTGGGTGCCGCTCCGTCCTGGCCCCTGGTGGCCGGCTTCCCCGGGGTTGTAACGGGTCCCCGGGGGCGAGCGTCTTCCGGTCGGCGCCGGGTGGCTTCCGGCGCCGCTCAGACGGTGACCCCTGGTGGCGAGAGCCAGTACTAATCGTGTTTATATTGGAGGTGTGTGTGTGTGTGAGGTGTGTGTGGGGTGGGGGTAGATGTGGGTAGGTAGGGGTAGGTGTGTGAGTGTGTGTGTGTGTGGGGGGGGGGGTAGGCCTGAAGAATCCGCTTTAATCAACACTCAACGCAATTTTCGGAAATAATTCGGCGCAGCTCGTAAGCCGGTCGTTAATTCAAAGATCCGGTTTTGGGGGATGGGCCGAGGGACGGGGCTCTGAAAGATCAAAACCAATGAATTAAAAAAAAAGTAATTGAAAAGTAAACTATATCGCTTCATTACAAGTTCTGCCAATTAGTTGCCTTTTCTTTCCTCTGCCACTAGGAGGCATAGTAGGTCCGAGCGTGAGTCAGCATTTTTTTTTTTGTAAAAGGAAAAGGAAGGAAGGAATCTGAAGGAAAGAATCTGAAGGAGCTGAGCTGAAGGAAGGAAGGATGGAATCTGAAGGATAAATATTTTATTCATCTGAAAATAATATTTTGTCAGCGCCGAAGCACTGGTCTTTCGGCAGGATCAATTAATGACAATAAAACCTTTAACTTTTATCTAGAATTTGAATTCCCCATGTCACAAATTATATCATTTTGAGTTTTTAAAATTCATAAGTGTCTGTTGACGCATAGCTGATTGTATGCTTTTGCATTTTTGGTAAAAGCGGTGGTTTGAATAACGAACAAACAATTCTCGCCGTGAGTATGGCCTATGCTGCTGACATTGTGTAAAGAAACCATCAATCAATCTATAAATGCAATTCTATAAACACTCAAACTCAATGTTTTGAAAGAAACCAAAGAGATCTACCACACTTATCACCCCCACCCTCCTCATCCTTATCACCCCCCCCCCCTTCTCACCTCACCTCCCACCTCGCGTCAGGTCACTGTATATTCCGCTAGGTGACGCCCCAGATACGACTTCCGCTTTCAGCGTCCCTCATCCAAGATGGCAGCCGTGACGTTGCATTTTTGCGGCAGTAAGCGGAGACAACGGATCAGATTGCTGTTTCTTCAGCCAGAGTCACCCCTTTACCACCAGCCACCCCACACACCAACCCCTCACCAACCCCTCACCAACCCCTCACCACCCATACCAGCCCCGCACCTCACCCCCCACACACACCCATACACCCACACACCCAAACACCCACACACCAACCCCTCACCAACCCCTCACCACCCATACCAGCCCCGCACCTCACACACCCCACACACCCACACACCAACCCCTCACCAACCCCTCACCACCCATACCAGCCCCGCACCTCACACACCCACTCCCCGGCTTTGTTTGATAAGCGGAGATGGGCGGCAGACTAGATGCCGAGGGTGGTGTGTGGTGTGTGGTGTGTGGGGTGGGGGGTGGGTGGGTGGTGTGGTGGGGGGGGTGGGTGGTGTGTTGTGGGCGGGGGGGGGGGGGGGGGGGTGGTGTGTGGGGGGTGGGGGGGGGGTGGGGTGAGGGGGTAGGGGGGGGGGTGGGTGGGGGTGGGGGGGTGTGTAGTGTGGGGGGGTGGTGTGGGGTGAGTGGTGTTTTGGGCGGGGGGTGGGGGGGGGTGGGGGGTGGGTGGTGGGGTGGGTGGTGGGGGTGGTGTGTGGGGGGTGGGTGGGGGTGTGGTGGGTGGGGGGTGTGGGGTGGTGGGTGTGTGGGGGGGTGGTGGGGGTGTGGTGGGTGGTGGGGGGGTGGGTGGGGGGGTGGGTGGGAGGGGGTGGTGGGGTGGGTGGGGGTGTGGGGGTGTGTGGGTGTGGGGTGTGGTGGGGGGGTGGGGGGGGTGGGGGGTGGTGTTGGGTGGTGGGGGTGGTGTGGGGGGTTGGGGGGGGTGGGTGGTGGTGGGGTGTGGTGGTGGGGTGGTGGCGGGGTGGAGTGGGGTGGTGGGGGTGGTGGTGTGGTGGTGGGGGGGGGTGTGGGGGTGGGGGTGGGTGGGGTGGGAGGGGTGTGTGTGGTGGTGAGGATGTGGGGGGTGGTGGGAGTGGTGGGGGGGGTGGGGGGGGGCGGTGTGTGTGGGGGTGGGGTGGTGGGGTGGAGTGGTGGGGGGGGGTGGGTGGGGGGTGGGTGGTGGGTGGGGTGGTGGGTGGTGGGTGGTTGGTGGTGGGTGGTGGGTGGTGGGTGGTTGGTGTGTGTGTGTGGGTGGGTGGTGGGGGGGCTGTGTAAGGATAGTGGTGGTGGATGGTAAGGGAGGTGGTGTGTGGTGTGTGTGTGGGTGTGTGTGGGTGGGTGGGGGGCTATGTAAGGATACTGGTGGTGGATGGTAGTTAGGTTGTTGTGCATGGGGGAGGGGTGGTAGGAGTGCTTGTGATGGTGGGTGGGTGTGGGTGGTGGGTGGTGAGTGTGTGGGTGTGGGTGTGTGGGTGGGGGAGTTGCTATGTAAGGATACTGGTGGTGGATGAAAGTTAGGTTCGTGTGTATGGGGGAGGGTGGTAGGAGGGCTTGTGATGGTGGGTGGCAGTGGCTGGTGGGTGTGTGGGTGTGGGTGTGTGGGTGGGGGTGCAGGTGTGGATCGGTGGTGGATGGTGGTTGGGTGTGTGGGGGAGGGGTGGGTAGGGGGCTGTGATGGTGGGTGGCAGTGGCTGGTGGGTATGTGGGTGTGGGTGTGTGGGTGGGGGTTGCTATGTAAGGATACTGGTGGTGGATGGTAGTTAGGTTCGTGTGCATTGGGGAAGGGGGTAGGAGTGCTTGTGGCGTTGGGTGGCGGTGGATGTGGTAAATAGTGGAGGTGGTTAGGGCTGAAGGAGGTGACGGTGAGTAGAAATGGTGGTGGGAGGTGATGGTGAGGGATGGGGATGGTGTGTGTGTGGGTGGATGGTGGATATGATGAGGGAAAGTGGTGGTGATGCCTGGATATCGTGTGGGCGTGGATAGTGGATATGGTGGTGGGAGGTGGTGGTGATGGTGGGGGGGTTGTGTGTGGGTGAATAGTGGATATGGTGGTGGGACGTGGTGGTGATGGTTGGGGGTTGTTTGTGGGTGGGTGAACAGTGCATATGATAGAGGAAGATAGTGGTGATGGTTGGGGGTTGTGTGTGGGTGGGTGAAAAGTGGATATGGTGGTGGGAGGTGTCGGTGATGGTTGGGGGTTGTGTGTGGGTGGGTGAACAGTGGATATGATGGTGGAAGATGGTGGTGATGGTTGGGGGTTGTGTGTGGGTGGGTGAACAGTGGATATGGTGGTGGGAGGTGGTGGTGAGGGTTGGGGGTGTGTGTGGGTGTGGGTGGGTGGAGAGTGGATATGGTGGTGGGAGTGTGGTGGTGGAGGGTTGGGGGTTGTGTGTGGGGTGGGTGGATAGTGGTTATGGTGGTGGGAGGTGGTGGTGAGGGTGTGGGGGTGGTGTGGGGGGTGGGTGGGTGGTGGTATGGTGGTGGGAGGTGGTGGTGAGGGTTGGGGGTGGTGTGTGGGTGGGTGGATAGTGGTATGGTGGTGGGGGGTGGTGTGTGGGGTTGGGGGGTTGTGTGTGGGGTGGGGTGGATAGTGGATATGATGGTGGGAGGTGGTGGTGAGGGTTGGGGGGTTGGTGTGTGGGTGGGTGGATAGTGGATATGGTGGTGGGAGGTGGTGGTGAGGGTTGGGGGGGTGTGTGTGGGTGGGTGAGAGTGGATATGGTGGTGGGAGGTGGTGGTGAGGGTTGGGGGTTGTATGTGTGTGGGTGAATAGTGGATATGGTGGTGGGAGGTGGTGGTGATGGTTGGGGGTTGTGTGTGGGTGGGTGGATAGTGGATATGATGGTGGGAGGTGGTGGTGAGGGTTGGGGGGTTGTGTGTGGGTGGGTGGATAGTGGATATGGTGGTGGGAGGTGGTGGTGAGGGTTGGGGGGTTGTGTGTGGGTGGGTGAACAGTGGATATGGTGGTGGGAGGTGGTGGTGAGGGTTGGGGGGGTTGTGTGTGGGTGGGTGGATAGTGGATATGGTGTGTGGGAGGTGGTGGTGATGGTTGGGGGTTGTGTGTGGGTGGGTGGATAGTGGATATGGTGGTGGAGGTGGTGGTGGAGGGTGGGGGTGTTGTGTGTGGGTGGGTGAATAGTGGATATGGTGGTGGGAGGTGGTGGTGAGGGTTGGGGGGTTGTGTGTGGGTGGGTGAACAGTGGATATGGTGGTGGGAGGTGGCGGTGAAGGTTGGGGGTTGTGGGTGGGTGGGTGAATAGTGGATCTGGTGGTGGGAGGTGGTGGTGATGGTTGGGGGTTGGGAGTGGGGTGTGTGGCGGGGGGTAGTGTACTTGGTAGTGGGAGATGGCAGTGAGGGCTGTGATGGTTTATGGGATGGTGGATATCCTCTCTCCCCATTAGTGGTGTGGATCGTGGATATGGTGGTGGCCAATGATGGTGATGACTGGGGTGTGTGTGTGTGTGTGGGTGTTGGTGGTGGATAGTGGGTTCTGTGTGTGTGGTGGTGGATACTGGGTGTGTGTGTGGTGGATAGTGGGTGCTGTGTGTGTTGGTGTTGGATAGTGGGTTCTGTGTGTGTGGTGTTGGATAGTGGGTGTGTGTGTTTGGGGTGGATAGTGGGTTATGTGTGTGTGTGGTGGTGGTTATTGTGTGTGTGTGCTGCGATACCTGGTATGGAGGCAGGGTTACCTCAACTTGGGTAATTGTGAAAAGTCAATATTTCCCGGCACTGTCCCCCAGATCCCCCGGGACGCGTTCAGCGGAAGTGTCAACACGCACAGCGCCCACCTGTCCACCTCCTGTCCGCCTCCTGTCCACATCCTGTCCGCGTCCTGTCCGACTCCTGTATGCGTCCTGTCCGCCTCCTGCCCGCGTTCTGTCTGCCTCCTGTATACGTCCTGTCCACCTTCTGTCTGCGTCATGTCGGCCTCCTGTCTGTGACCTGACTGTCTTCTGTCTGTGACATGTCTGTCTTCTGTCTGTGACATGTCTGTCTTCTGTCTCCATCCTGGCAGCCTCTTGTCTGTGACCTGTTTGTGATTTGTCGGCACCGTTCGGTCTCCTGTCTGTGAGCTGTCTGTCTTCTGTCACCATCCTGTCAGCCTCCTGTCTGTGACCTGTCTGCGATTTGTCAGTCTCCTGTCTGTGGCCTGACTTCATCTTGTCGGCCTCCTGTCTGTGGCCTGACTTCATCTTGCGGCCTCCTGTCTGCCTTATGTCTGCCCATGTCTGTCTCATGTCTGAATCATGCCTGCATCATCTCTGGGTCATGTATGTGTCATGTCTGCATCATATCTGTATCATCTGCATCATCTCTGCATCATCTCTGCATCATCTCTGCATCATTTCTGCATCATGTCTGAGTCATGGCTGCATCATCTCTGCACCTTCTTTGCATCATGTCTGTATCATCTCTGCATCATCTCTGTATCATGTCTGAGTTATGTCTGCATCATCTCTGCATCATGTCTGAGTCATGTCTGCATCATCTCTGCATCATCTCTGCATCATGTATGTATCATCTCTGTGTCATGTCTGCGTCATGCCTGCGTCATCTCTGCATCATGTCTGTGCCATGTCTGCATCATGCCTGTATCATCTCTGTGTCATCTCTGCATTATGTCTGCCTCATCTCTGCATTATGTCTGCGTCATGTATGCGTCATCACTGCGTTATGTCTGTGTTATGTCTGCATCATGCCTGTATCATGCTTGCGTCATGCCTGCGTCATGTCTGCGTCATGTCCCCTTCCTTCCTACTTCCGGTCCGTGCTCCATCCCTGTCCTGTCTGTGTCCTGTCTGGATCCTCCATGCGTCCTGTTTGCGTTCTATTTGCGTCCTATTTCTATCCTGCCTGAATCTTGTCATCGTCCTTACTGCATCCTTTCTGCGTTCTATCCGTGCCCTGCCTGCCTCCTGTCCACATCCTGCCTGCCTCCTGTCTCCACCCTGAAACTGAACAATTTCACATTAAATTATATTTTTGTTTGAAGGCCATCCACAAATATTTGAGATGATCTTCTCAAAGCTCATATTACTTCAGGAATAGCTAAAGTGATTATATCAGTCTGAATACACTTTGCCAAATTTCACATCAATCGATCAATACCGAAGGATTGAACCCATTGCCAATAAGTGCGCACACTCAGGGAGACTATTTATTACCTTGCCTAAACTCGTGTAAAATGTTGTCTTTAATTATTTTATCATTGCCGATATACTGAGTTATTTGCGACTATACATCTAGTGACTTCACACCCTTCTAGTGCCATTCGATCCGAAAGAAGCCACTTTGTATTAAAGTAACACATGGGCCATACTTTCTGATAGGAGATGACGTCCACCTGACTTAGTCATGCTGTTCAATTACTCAGGGCAAAGACCCTACAAAAAGTATAATACTAAGACGGCTCACTCCCTATCTCTCCCATGGTAATGTAAATTTCGCAGTGCCACCTTGTGGTGGTGGGTTTGATCAGCCCGGCTGCTGGTTGGTGTTTCACATGTAAACACATAGAATTATATTATACATGAGATAGGTAAGTATGAATAGACATCAATATGAAATTGCTATGAACAAATACACATCATCATCAGCATCAGCATCAGCATCGCCATCATCACACATCTTTCACATTCATATATACATTTATACATATAATATAGCACCTGTTTAACCAAGAGAACAGCGAGTGCACCAAGTGGTGGGTTTGATCATTTTGATTACACAGCACAGGCTGAGTGAGCCGTCTTAGTATTATAGGGTCTTTGCTCAGGGTTAGCAGGCTTGCGGTTAAGTAATGACCTTTTCTTCTCTCATATATTTCTCTTCTCTCTCTCCTATCGTTTCTGTCCTCTACTTTCTTTTCTTCTCCTTTCTATTCAACAATAATCAACTCCCGTTCCCTTACCATGTTTTCCGACCCCTTTTGTCTCTTCTTACTCTCTTTTCTCTTTCCCCGATCCCTCCCCCCTCTCGCTTCTCTCCTCCCTTTCTTTTCTTCTATCTCATCAACATTCTCTCTTTTCTCTTTCCCCTATCCCTTCCCCCTCTCGCTTCTCTCCTCCCTCTCCTTTCTTCTCTCTCATCAATATTCTCTTCTTTCTTTCTTCTACCTCTTTACACCTTTCTCTCTTTTCTATATCCACTCTCTTCTCTCTCCCATATCTTCTCTCTCTTACTTCTCTTGTATATCATTTCTCTGTTCTTTCACTTTCCTCGGGGCTCACATGTCTAACATTGTTTCTACATTTCCTCTCTACTCTCTCCCTTCTCTCTCCTTCTTCTTTCTCTTCTCTGTCTTCTCTGTCTTCTCTATCTTCTCTGTCTTCTCTGTCTTCTCTGTCTTCTCTGTCTTCTCTGTCTTCTCTCTCTTCTCTCTTCTCTCTCTTCTCTCTTCTGTCTTCTCCCTCTTCTCTCTCTTCTCTCTATTTTGTCTTCTCCCCCTTCTCCCTCTTCTCTCTCTCCTCTCTCTTCTCTCATTTCTCTCTCTTCTCTCTCTTCTCTCTCTTCTATGTCGTCTCTCTCTCTTCTCTCTCTTCTATTTCTTCTCCCTCTTCTCCCTCTTCTCTCCCGTCTGTCTTTCCTCTTCCCTCTCTCCTCTCTCCTCTCTCCCCTCTCTTCACTCTCTTCTCTCTCTTCTCTCTCTTCTCTCTCTTCTCTCTCTCTTCTCTCTCTTATCTCTCTTCTCTCTCTTCTCTCTCTTCTCTCTCCTCTCTCTTCTCTCTGTTCTGCTGTCTTTCTCTTCGCTCTCTTCTATCTCCCCTCTCTCGCCTCTCTTCTCTCTCCTCTCTCTGTTCTGCCGTCTCCCTCTTCTCTCTGTTCTCTCTCTTCTCTCTGGTCGCTCTGTTCCCTCTCTGGTTCCCTCTCTGGTCGCTCTGTTCCCACAATCCATACTCCCTATGCTAACCTTTTACACCACCTAAATCCTAATCCACATATTTTCCAGCTACTGGTGGACGAATATGTGTGGTGTATATGGTGTGTGTGGAGAAAGGGAGATGGGGAGATGGGAGATGGGCTGTATGGGATGGCCGTGTGTGTGGGGGGTGGCGGGGTAGAAGGGGTGTGCGTGTGCCAGGCGTGGACTTTAAACATGCGTCGTGTTTTGGGCGCCGACACCCAGCCTTAGACCAATTTGCACTTAGGCTAACGCGTCTCCCTCAAGTATGCGACAGAACAAAGCAGCGCGCATGGTTTCTTTCTTTCTCTTTCTTTCTTTCTTTCTTTCTTTCATTCTTTCTTTCATTCTTTCTTTCATTCGTTCTTTCTTTCTCTGTCTCATTCTTTCTTTCTTTCCTTCCTTCCTTCCTTCCTTCCCTCCCTTTCCCTTCCTCTGCCTGCCTGCCTCCAACCATCTCTGCCTCCCTCCTTCCCTGTCGCTCTACCTCCGCCCCTTTTTCTTTCTTTCTGTCTTTGTTTGTTTGTTTGTTTCTCTATCTCATTCTTTCCTTCCTTCCTTCCTTCCTTCCTTCCTTCCTTCCTTCCTTCCTTCC
>CM059189.1:100532514-100610014 GCA_030323885.1 Branchipolynoe longqiensis | reverse complement strand
AAAGACTGCTTTCATTACTTGACTGTCGCTCTCCATTTAGCTCTCTGCTGTGAGAGTGATGTCCATGAATCAGTCTTTATGTCTCTCAGCTTCAGGTTTCTCTTGATGGTATCCTTGAACTGGAGATGAGGGTGCCCTCTCTTTCTGTAACCAGAAGACAGTTGAGAGTAGAGGATCTGCTTTGGTAGCCTGTCTGATGACATCCTCATGAGGTGTCCAGTCCACCGGCGATTCTTTTTGATCAGAAGATCTTCCATAAAGGGCAGCCCCATCCGTTTGAGTATTTCCTTACGGAGTAGATTAAAACCTCTTTAACATACCACCTCTACAGATCGACCATTTGGCTTTATTTGGGTTCCAAACGATCATCCATACAATACCATTGCAACAATTAAAAAAAAACTCCCTAAGCCGACCACCTCCCTCAATGGACCATTTAATGTCGGTCCCATGGTCAGTCAATTTAGAGAGGTTTTATGAGGCATTTTCAAAAACCTTCCACGAGTGACACATTTTTCACTATTGTCTTAATTAACTGTTATCCCTCTGACAATATGACACCCGCTGTGTCAGGACAACACTGTTCTGGATACAGAGTTCTCCCTTGACAGCACAGGTTCTATCTACTACTACAACCTACTGTATGTACTGCAATAATTACTCAGAACAATGAACAATACAAATATCCTACAAAGACATAGATATATTTATAATCAAATAACATATTAGCAAATTACCCCCCCCCATGAAAAAAACCCGATTCCCGATTAATAAGTATTTCAAATTATCGCGTTGTGTAAGGCGGGATTCATATGTACACAACAGTTTGCGTTAGCTCCCAAAATAATAATTACCTCCTTACAAAACCTAGCTCCCCGATTCCCGATTATTTGCCATTTTCAAATTATCACGTCGTGTGAGGCGGCCTATTGTTTGTTGTGTGTTGCTGTTGTTGTTTGCTGTTTGTTGTTGTTGTTTGTTGTTTTATGTTGTTTGTTGCTGTTGTTTGTTGAAGTTGTTTGTAGTTGGTTGATGTTGTTGTTGCCGGTTGTTTGTTGCTGTTGCATGTTGTTTGTTGTTGGTTGATGCTGTTAGTTGCTGTTGTTTGTTGCTGGTTGTTTGTCAATGTTGTCTGTTGTTTGTTGTTGTATGTCGTTGTATGTTGTTGCTGTGTGTTGTATGTTGTTGTTGTTTGTTGTTGTTGTTTGTTGTTGTTTGTTGTTGTTTGTCGTTGTGTGTTGCTGCTGTTTGTTGCTGTTGTTTGTTGCTGTTGTTTGCTGTTTGTTGTATGTTGCTGTTGTTAGATGTGTGTTGCTGTTGTGTGTTCTTTGTTGCTGGTTGTTTGTTGTTGTTGTTTGTTGTATATTGTTGTTTGTTTGTTGCTGTTGTTTGTTGCTTGTTGCCTGTTGCTTATTGTTTGTTGTGTGTTGCTTGTTGTCTGTTGCTTGTTGTTTGTTGCTGTTGTTTGTTGCTGTTGTTGCCACGGACGTGTGACATCATCCTAAACTGAACTAAGGACTTTAGAGACGGTGTCGGCGTGTCTACCCTGTACACACGCCGCCTACCCTAACTGACTTCCCCCCCCCCCCCTCCCCCCCGCCCGCACACACACTCTCACCCTCCAGGACCCGGGGTCGGGCATGCCCCCTGTCGCATACATATATTTATATGTAAACACCCCCTTTTTTTAAGCATGTGCCGCTAGGTGGCGCGACGCAAGTTTGCTGGGTCTTATGCACGGCTGCTTAAAACTGTGGTCGTATTGTTCTAGCTGTTGACGATTCTGATTGGTCAACGGGAGTGACAGTAAGCCTGCTGTGCTTATATATATATATATATATATATATATATATATATACATATATATATATGTATATATATACATATCTATATATATCTATATATATCTATATATATATATATATATATATATATAGATATACATATACATATATATATACATATATATATATAAAGAGTTCAGGCGCAAATCCCTGCAACCACCAATCCAACAAATGTAGTTTAAATAAAAGATGTTTACCTAAAAATAATTTAATGATCACATGATTATGAAGCAATGAACAGTAGGAATTAAAAAAAATAAAAATTGTGAAGGTTTAATTCCAATGTTTATCTCAATCTTTTGGATTGGCGTTTATGGGGTTTTGCGTGTCATGCTGTCGCTTGTTGTTTGTTGCTGTTGCTTGTTGCTTGTTGTTTGTTGAACTAATTAATTAAACGGGTTGTTTGTTGCTGGTTGTTTGTTGTTGGTTGTTTGTTATTGGTTGTTTGTTGTTGGTTGATGTTGTTGGTTGTTGTTGGTTGTTGTAGTTTGTTGATGTTGTTGTTGGTTGGTGTTGGTTGTTGTTGGTCGTTGTTGGTTGTTGTTGGTTGTTGTTGGTTGTTGTTGGTTGTTGTTGGTTGTTGTTGTTGTTGGTTGTTGTTGGTTGTTGTTGGTTGTTGTTGGTTGTTGTTGGTTGTTGTTGGTTGTTGTTGGTTGTTGTTGGTTGTTGTTGGTTGTTGTTGGTTGTTGTTTGGTTGTTGTTGGTTGTTGTTGGTTGTTGTTGTGTTGTTGGTTGTTGTTGGTTGTTGTGTGTGTTGTTGTTGGTTGTTGTTGGTTGTTGTTGGTTGTTGTTGGTTGTTGTTGGTTGTTGTTGGTTGTTGTTGGTTGTTGTTGGTTGTTGTTGGTTGTTGTTGGTTGTTGTTGGTTGTTGTTGGGTGTTGTTGGTTGTTGTTGGTTGTTGTTGGTTGTTGTTGGTTGTTGTTGGTTGTTGTTGGTTGTTGTTTGGTTGTTGTTGGTTGTTGTTGGTTGTTGTTGGTTGTTGTTGGTTGTTGTTGGTTGTTGTTGGTTGTTGTTGGTTGTTGTTGTTGGGTGTTGTTGGTTGTTGTTGTTGGTTGCTGCTGTTGGTTGCTGCTGTTGGTTGCTGTTGTTGGTTGATGTTGTTGGTTGATGTTGTTGGTTGTTGTTGTTGGTTGCTGTTGTTGGTTGCTGTTGTTGGATGTTGTTGTTGGTTGCTGTTGTTGGGTTCTGTTGTTGGTTGCTGTTGTTGGTTGCTGTTGTTGGTTGCTGTTGTTGGTTGCTGTTGTTGGTTGCTGTTGTTGTTTGCTGTTGTTGGTTGCTGTTGTTAGTTGCTGGTGTTGGTTGTTGTTGGTTGTTGTTGGTTGTTGTTGGTTGTTGTTGGTTGTTGTTGCTTGTTGTTGGTTGCTTTTGTTGGTTGCTTTTGTTGGTTGATGTTGTTGGTTGGTGTTGTTGGTTGGTGTTGTTGGTTGCTGTTGTTGGTTGGTGTTGTTGGTTGGTGTTGTTGGTTGGTGTTGTTAGTTGATGCTGTTGGTTGCTGTTGTTGGTTGCTGTTGTTGGTTGTTGTTGGTTGGTTGTTGGTTGGTTGTTGGTTGGTTGTTGGTTGGTTGTTGGTTGGTTGTTGGTTGGTTGTTGTTGGTTGTTGTTGGTTGTTGTTGGTTGTTGTTGGTTGTTGGTTGTTGTTGGTTGTTGTTGGTTGTTGTTGGTTGTTGTTGGTTGTTGTTGGTTGTTGTTGGTTGTTGTTGGTTGTTGTTGGTTGTTGTTGGTTGTTGTTGGTTGTTGTTGGTTGTTGTTGGTTGTTGTTGGTTGTTGTTGGTTGTTGTTGGGTGTTGTTGGTTGTTGTTGTTGGTTGTCGTTGGTTGTTGTTGGTTGTTGTTGGTTGTTGTTGGTTGTTGTTGGTTGTTGTTGGTTGTTGTTGGTTGTTGTTGGTTGTTGTTGGTTGTTGTTGGTTGTTGTTGGTTGTTGTTGTTGGTTGTTGTTGTTGGTTGCTGTTGTTGGTTGCTGTTGTTGGTTGCTGTTGTTGGTTGCTGTTGTTGGTTGCTGTTGTTGGTTGCTGTTGTTGGTTGCTGTTGTTGGTTGACATTGTTGGTTGATATTGTTGGTTGCTGTTGTTGGTTGCTGTTGTTGGTTGCTGTTGTTGGTTGCTGTTGTTGGTTGCTGTTGTTGGTTGCTGTTGTTGGTTGCTGTTGTTGGTTGCTGTTGCTTGGTTGCTGTTGTTGGTTGCTGTTGTTGGCTGCGTATTGCTTGTTGCTTGTTATTTGTTGCTGTAAATGAAACAAAAACCTATTTTGGTTGCTTGTTTGTTGTTTTTTGTTTGTTGCTGGCATCCCTGAAGAACATGTGTGCACGTTCAAGGTCATCGATAGTCCACCGATGACCTTGAACGGTCATCGGTGGACTATCGTTTCTGCGCCGTAATGCGATCTGCTTAGATTCAGTGCGGGTCTGAAGTGGGCAGCTTTACTATACAGCGGTAGAATCAAAGCTCTATATAATTGTTTTGGTTTTGAAAATTTGATGTTTTCATCAGACTAAGCAGCGCTACCCACCCGCACAAACACATTTTGGTATTGCAGTACCCGTCCTGATATGACCTTACATGTTGCTAGGGCGTAAAAACCCACACAAACAGACAAACACCTGTTGGTATTGTGCATTTCTAGATCAATATCCAAATCAGATAACCCAAATAGATTCCTGTATGATAACAGTAATATGGGTCAATAATTGAACGCAGGCACATTCTCACAACTCCTGCACATCGAGTCACCGAATCGGTAGAGCGCGCGCCTCACGTGCGGAAGGTCGCGAGTTCTGTTCCCGGTCGAGTCAAACCAATGACTTATAAAATTTATACTTGTCACTTCCTAGCCTGGCACTTGGCATTAATGGGATAGGGCAAGGACTGGTTATCTCAGTGTCAGGATAATGTGGCTGTGTGGGATATCGGGTCATGGAGCAGGGAGGCCTGATTTCCCAGTGGGGCAGCAATATAAAGTCACCATGAGCGTGTACTGGCACAAGTCAGTACTCAGCCTGATATGACCTTAGATGTTGCTAGGATGTAAAACAACAACAAACAAGCAAACAACAAACAAACATTGAGTGACCGGACGAGATGGCTGAATCGATAGAGCGCAGAAGGGATCCGTTTCAGCCAATAGGAGGGCGCACGTTGACGACACTTCCGGTTGACGCGGTGAAAACAAACAGATGACAGCAGTGCTTTTTGTTTTATTTACATTCGAAATAACACCAAATTTCATTTATTGAGTAAGTTATGCTCCTAAATAACATTATTTCAACAGAATTAGTTCGTAGCAGTGAATATATTTGTGCTTTTTGTTTTATTTACATTTGCAATAACACCGCCGATGTGGCAGCGGCCTTAATGTCGCTTAGATTTTGAGTTAATTTGACCGAATTTCACTTATTGAGTAAGTTATACCTTGATACCTTGATACCAGATGTACAAAATGTTGATATTTCAGTCTCTATTCTGCAAATACTTGAAAAAAGTGAATAGATTTGTGCTTTTTGTTTTATTTACATTCACTTCAGTTATTATTAATGGTCATTGTCTGCCATCCTCTGACAACCTCATGTCGATTGTGGCACCACCTGTCTGTCTGTATGCGCATTTTTAATATCCCTGTCACACTACGATGTAACAGGCCAGTGAATGGGCAATGTAAAAATCACTTATTTATGTCGAGATATGTCGAAATTCTTGGCGTTTCAGGGCCACCTTGGACTTTAGTGCAACGTAGTGGACGTTGGCGTAATGTCGATCCAACGTAGTGGTAACGCATGTCAACCCATGAGAACATTTTTTAAATGCTCACGGTACACTCACAGAACACTGGTGAACGTTATATACGTTATTTGATCGCCAGAAGTATGCCTTATATGTTAAATACGTCAAAAGATAGTGGAGAAATGCCAAACGTACGTTTATTTTCAGGTAAACATATGTTAGACATACGTTATCCATACATTTTCAATACGTTGTCAATACGCGGACTGTACATTTCTGCCGGCTTGACTTATGCCTGACATACTTCAACGTATGTATAACGTACATATAACATATGTCTAACGCATACATAGCGTATGCTAACGTATAAGCCACATGGTGTCTTAAGGCCCTGTCACATTACAATGCATCTCACAAGCATGCCAGAAATGCGTAAAATCACTTTTTTACGTTGAGATGCGTCAAACTTTTCATCGCGGCGGCAGGGAAAAGTTGGACATCAGCGCAATGTAGTGGACGTAAACATAGCGTAGGTCCGACATAGTGGTAACATATGTCAATGTATGAGAGAAAAAAACAAAAAACGTTTGGCACAATGTGTGGCTAACGTGGCTCTCGCGTGTCCGGCGTTTACCTCGCATTGGCATAACGCACTCCCAACATTCTGCTAGCGACCGTTAAATGTGTTGCACAATGTATGACAGCGTAGTGCCAGCGACGCATGTCCAACGATAGTCCAGTGTATTTCGGCATTGCGCCAGCGTGCACCTAGTGCATGTGACATTGGCGTAATGCGTGAGCGAACGTTATATACATTAAGCGAGCGCCAGATGCGCGCCCTATATGTCAAATATGTCGAGACACGGTGGAGAAACACCAACCGCGCATCGGGCATACGTTATGCATATATTAGAACGTCATCATACTTTGGCGTTATGTTGCCAACGCGCGGACTGAACTCTCTCCATCAGAGGAATGAAAGTCAATGTAGGACAACATAAGAACAACGTTCCTCCAATGTGCATCTAACATATCTCGACGTATGCCTAATGTAGGCATAACGTAAGCGCCCATGCATTGTCGTACATCGAAAGTTTTGTGCATACGTCATGGAACCGGGAGGCCTGATTTCCCAGTGGGGCAGCACTGTAAAGTCGCCATAAGTGCGCCCTACACACAAGTCAGTGCCCGTCCTGATATGACCTTAGATGTTGCTAGGACGTAAAACCCCAACAAACAAAACTAAGTTAAAGTATTAGTAAACCGAGCCATTGCCACCAGGACCCCAGGTGCTTTTGTTATACCCTGTGTTGTGTCGACTTGGCTAATGGTATGTATCTATGTAAATAAGACACTTGGTTAATCAATGCTAGAAAGACGATTCCCTCATTAGAATTGTACATTACGGTCAATTTGATGCAACCCCGACAGTAGTAACAAGTGTATTTTTTACTACATTTCCAGTGCGTTCCCATTGTGTTAAAAGAGCACTCAACACAGAATTAATAATGCAGGAGGATTTTTGTTTTGTTTTTTGTTTTACATTAAAAAAAACCCACAATAGCGTTTTGACCCGTTAGCCACTATAGTTTAAACAGATGACACCAGAGGGCGCATCTCTCCATCCCTCCCACAAAAGGGTCCTAAAGAAGTGAGCCAACTGCATACTATGTACAAAAAGGTTTTTTTGTGGGGTTTTTGGGGGGTAAGCATTTTTACTCATCTGAATACAATCTTTCTCCAGTGCTGAGGCAATGGTCTTCTGGCTATGATTAACTTCGTGTTTTTTTCACTAAGAAGAATTTTAAAATAAAAAAATATTGTTATTACATTCAGCTAATTAAGTGTTTGTGGTATATCTGGTCAGGACCATGCATTCAACGTATGCATTTGATGTAGGTGGTATTCTAGGTAGTTTTCTATGCAGGTTTATGGCCGCATAGTCTCAGTTTTTGGGTATGATCCAAACTTAGCTACCTAAGTGCTTGCGGTGTAGTTGTTTGTTTGTTTGCCTGTTGGAGTTTTACGTCCTGGCAACGTCTGATGTCATATCAGGACGGGACGATGTATCTAGTTTGAAGCAAGCGTTCAGTCTGTGCAATGGCGGAGATACTCTGGGTCTCACCTCACTGTGAATTAATAAACATACAGAGAAATGACGGAGTTACTCTGAGTCTCACCTCGCTGTGAATTAATAAACATACAGAGAAATGACGGAGTTACTCTGAGTCTCACCTCACTGTGAATTAATAAACATACAGAGAAATGACGGAGTTTCTCTGAGTCTCACCTCACTGTGAATTAATAAACATACAGAGAAATGACGGAGTTTCTCTGAGTCTCACCTCACTGTGAATTAATAAACATACAGAGAAATGACGGAGTTACTCTGAGTCTCACCCAACTGTGAATTAATAAACATACAGAGAAATGACAGAGTTACGCTGAGTCTCACCTCACTGTGAATTAATAAACATACAGAGAAATGATGGAGTTACTCTGGGTCTCAGCTCACTGTGACTTAATAAACATACAGAGAAATGACGGAGTTACCGTGAGTCTCACCTCACTGTGAATTAATAAACATACAGAGAAATGACGGAGTTACTCTGAGTCTCACCTCACTGTGAATTAATAAACATACAGAGAAATGACGGAGTTACGCTGAGTCTCACCTCACTGTGAATTAATAAACATACAGAGAAATGACGGAGTTACGCTGAGTCTCACCTCACTGTGAATTAACAAACATACAGAGAAATCATCATGAAATACGAGTATTCCTAGTTTCGTTTGTCCACCAGGAAGGTTTGAAATGCTGTGACCTCTGCATGCCAGGTCACAGCTTCAGCTTACACAACGGAAATTGGGGTTGGTGCCCCTCTCAAATTGACGCCCAACCCTATTTTTTAAATTCACTTTGCGCCTACCACCATATTCATCCTGATGACGAATGTTGGCAAAGTTGTTGCTGTACGTTTATTTCTATAGTAGATTGAAGTGTGGCTTTCCTAGCAACTATTTTACATTAGATGAAATACCGCTTTGTGTGTGTGTGTGTATTCACCAACGCCACCACATTCTGTCCTGTAGGCTGAACGCATTGGTGAAATTGCGACCCGGCATGTTAATACTCTAGGTCACATCTTCGGTCCTTCCTGAGCAACCATCGGACACAGACTCGGAATGTCACTAATGCTCCCTGATGAACACAAATGTTAGTAACGTCCCTGTAAACAGGAATACTACTAATATCTCTAATAAACATTAATACTACTAATATCCCTAATAAACACTAGTGCTACTAATATCCTGAGTAAACACTACCACTACTAATATCTGTAGTAAACATTAATACCACTAATATCCCTAGTAAACACTAATACTACTAATATCCATAACAAGCACTAATACAACTAATATCCCTAGTAAGCAGTAATACTACTAATATCCCTAGTAAATATTAATACTACTAATACCCGTAGTAAACACTAGTGCTATTAATATCGCTAGTAACACAAATACTACTGATATCTGTAGTAAGCATTAGTACTACTAATATCTGTAGTAAACATTAATACTACTAATATCCCTAATAAACATTAATACTACTAATACCCCTAGTAAACACTAGTGCTATTAATATCGCTAGTAACCCTAATACTACTAATATCCCTAGTAAACACTAATACTACTAATATCCCTAGTAAGCACTAATACTACTAATATCCCTAGTAAGCACTAATACTACTAATATCCATAGTAAACATTAATACTACTAATATCCCTAGTAAACACTAGTACTACTATTATCCTTAGTAAACATTAATACTACTAATATCCCTAGTAAACACTAGTGCTACTAATATCCCTAGTAAATACTAGTGCTACTAATATCCCTAGTAAACCCTAATACTAGTAATACTATAAATATCCCCAGTAAACACTAGTGCTACTAATATCCGTAGTTAACACTAATACTACTAATATCACAAGAAAACACTAATACTACTAATATCCCTAGTAAGCACTAATACTACTAATATCAGAACTAAGCACTAATACTACTAATATCCCTAGTAAACACTAATACTATTAATATCCCTAGTAAACATTAATACTACTAATATCCCCAGTAAACACTAATACTACTAATATCCCTAGTAAACACTAGTACTACTGATATCCCTAGTAAACACTAGTACTACTAATATCCCTAGTAAACACTAGTACTACTAATATCCCCAGTAAACACTAGTACTACTAATATCCCTAGTAAACACTAGTACTACTGATATCCCTAGTAAACACTAGTACTACTAATATCCATAGTAAACACTAGTACTACTAATATCCGTAGTAAACACTACTACTACTAATATCCCCAGTAAACACTAATACTACTAATATCCCTAGTGAACACTAATACTACTAATATCCCCAGTAAACACTAATACTACTAATATCCCTAGTAAACACTAATACTACTAATATCCCCAGTAAACACTAATACTACTAATATCCCTAGTGAACACTAATACTACTAATATCCCTAGTAAACACTAATACTACTAATACCCCCAGTAAACACTAATACTACTAATATCCCTAGTAAACACTAGTACTACTGATATCCTTAGTAAACACTAGTACTACTAATATCCCTAGTAAACACTAGTACTAGTAATATCCCTAGTAAACACTAGTACTACTAATATCCCTAGTAAACACTAGTACTACTAATATCCGTAGTAAACACTAGTACTACTAATATCCCTAGTAAACACTAATACTACTAATATCCCCAGTAAACACGAATACTACTGATATCCCTAGTAAACAGTAATACTACTAATATCCCCAGTAAACACCAATACTACTAATATCCCCAGTAAATACTAATACTACTAATATCCCCAGTCAACACTAATACTACTATTATCCCTAGTATACACTCATACTACTAATATCCCTAGTAAACACTAATACTACTAATATCCCCAGTAAACACTAATACTACTAATATCCCCAGTAAACACTAATAGTATTAATATCCCCAGTAAACACTAATACTACTAATATCCCTAGTAAACACTAATACTACTAATATCACAAGAAAACACTAATACTACTAATATCACAAGAAAACATTAGTACTACTAATATCCCTAGTAAACACTAGTACTACTAATATCCCTAGTAAACACTAATACTACTAATATCCCCAGTGAACACTAATACTACTAATATCCCCAGTAAACACTAATACTACTAATACCCCTAGTAAACACTAATACTACTAATATCCCTAGTAAACACTAATACTACTAATATCCCCAGTAAACACTAATACTAGTAATATCACTAGTAAACACTAATACTACTAATATCCCTAGTAAACACTAATACTACTAATATCCCTAGTAAACACTAATACTACTAATATCCGTAGTAAACACTAGTACTACTAATATCCCTAGTAAACACTAATACTACTAATATCCCCAGTAAACACTACTACTACTAATATCCTTAGTAAACACTAATACTACTAATATCCCTAGTAAACACTAATACTACTAATATCCGCAGTAAACACTAATACTACTAATATCCCTAGTAAACACTAGTACTACTGATATCCCTAGTAAACACTAGTACTACTAATATCCATAGTAAACACTTGTACTATTGATATCCCTAGTAAACACTAGTACTACTAATATCCCTAGTAAACACTAGTACTACTAATATCCGTAGTAAACACTAGTACTACTAATATCCCTAGTAAACACTAATACTACTAATATCCCCAGTAAACACTAATACTACAAATATCCCCAGTAAACATTAACACTACTATTATCCCTAGTATACACTAATACTACTAATATCCCTAGTAAACACTAATACTACTAATATCCCCAGTAAACACTAATACTACTAATATCCCCAGTAAACAATAATACTATTAATATCCCCAGTAAACACTAATACTACTAATATCCCTAGTAAACACTAATACTACTAATATCCCCAGTAAGCACTTATACTATTAATATCCCTAGTAAACACTAATACTACTAATATCCCTAGTAAACACTAATACTACTAATATCCCTAGTAAACACTAATACTACTAATATCCCCAGTAAACACTAATACTACTATTATCCCTAGTATCCACTAATACTACTAATATCCCTAGTAAACACTAATACTACTAATATCCCTAGTAAACACTAATACTACTAATATCACAAGAAAACACTAATACTACTAATATCCCCACTAAACACTAATGTTGCTTAAAGTTTGTTTTGTTACCATTTTCTTAAAGTTGAATAGTCCGATTGTTTTTAATTTCTGTCATTTTCTGAGATAAACATATTACATAGATCTTTATAATCTAACTTCCACTAACTTGAAGTAACTTTGATCTAAAATGGCTAACTTTGGATACATTTGAAGTGCAAATATGTTAAATTAGCATTCAAAAACGCTGACACGATGTGCTTCTGCAGTAACAGGTTTCTCTTGCTTCGCTGTTCCCTTCGACCAAAGACCCTATAATACTAAGACGGCTCACTCAGCCTGTACTGTGTAATCAAAATGATCAAACCCACCACCAGGCACGCTGGCTGTTCTCTTGGCTAAACAGGTGCTATATTATATGTATAAATGTATATATGAATGTGAAAGATGTGTGATGATGGCGATGCTGATGATGATGCTGATGATGATGTGTATTTGTTCATAGCGATTTCATATTGATGTGATTTCATACTTACCTATCTCATGTATAATATAATTGTATGTGCTTACATGTGAAACACCAACCAGCAGCCGGGGTGATCAAACCCACCACAAGGTGGCACTGCGAAATTTACATTACCATTGGAGAGATAGGGAGTGAGCAGTCTTAGTATTATAGGGTCTTTGCTTTGACGTGGTGACAAATGTTTAATAATTGATTCAATATCTCAGTTAGATATGTAAAATCAAATCAAGATACTTGCTTTGGTTTTGAAAATTTGATATTTTCATCGGACTGTGCAGCTTTAAAAAAGGAAATGTGTTGAAACAGTTGTTTTGAATTAAGAAAGGTCAGTGTCCAGGTAGGGCACTACCTGTTTTTTCTCCATGCATAAACATTATTTTGGAATGTTTTTAAAAGAATGACATCAACTTATTTTCCCAAAAGAAAAACTGGTACTTTTATACCCCTGTCACACTACGACGTAACGAGCCAACGTGAGCCTAACGTGGTCAGTTTTCGTCATTACGTTGGGTTACGTCATGATGACGTCAGAATGACGTTAGAATGACGTCGAGCTACGTCACATTACGTCGTGTTACGTCGAGTTACGTCGAGGTTTTGGACATGTTCAAAAATTTCGACGTAGCTCGAACGTAAGGGTTTACGTTCGCCGTACGTTCTGTTCACGTTCAGTGAACGTCAATGACGTTAAACCGACGTTTTTCCAACGCTGCTCACTACGTTCAACTACGTTCCACTACGTTGACCCACATTAAACCGAGTGCAAATGCCTACGTGGTGTAATGGGAACGTCAGGAGAACGTCGGGAGAACGTCAGGAGAACGTGTATTCAACGTACGTTCAACGTCTCATGACGTAGGTAACGTCATGTAACGTTCTTCTGGCGATGGAATAACGTTCATAACGTTCCGTGAGCGTAATGACGTTTTCCTCTCTCGTTGAATGACGGTATCACTACGCTTTACCGACGTTACGCTCTCGTCCACTACGCTGCATCCACGTTCAACTTCTGCCCAAATTTGCATACTATGCCCAGAAGTTCAACGTTCTTCACGTTCTCCCTATGCTGACGTCGTTACGTCGTAGTGTGACAGGGCCATAAACAGGAGTGCTTGTTCAAACTGTGCAAAAATAATAACGCTTACACAATTCTCTAAGTGAAGGATGTTTGTTTGTTTGTTGTTGTTTTACGTCCTAGCAACATCTAAGGTCATATCAGGACGGGTACCGACTTGTGACAGTGCGCACTCATGGCGACTTTATAGTGCTGTCCCACTGGGAAACCAGGCCGCCGGCACCATGACCTGGTATCCCACTCAGTCATATTATCCTGACACTGAGCACACCAGTCCTTGCCCTATCCTAATAATGCCGAGCGCCTGGCTAGGAAGCGACAAGTATCAATTTTAAAGTCATTGGTTTGACTCGACTGGGACTCGAACCCACGATCTACCAGCCCGGGATACGGACGCTCTAACTCATTCGGCCATCCCGTCTGGTCTCTAAGTGAAGGATGTAGATGTAAAAGCTATATGCATATATCGAAATGCGGGGAGACTAAATTAATAATACAAATAATGTAATTATTATCTCTTATATATATATTAATAATGACAGTTGGGTGCATCTTCATAATCAATCATCAGTTTCAGTAAACTGATCGATGATTGCTTAATAATCGGATTAGACAAATATGTGCTTTTGCACATATCTGTAGATAACATGCATGCGAACTGCAGCAAAATGTTCACTGATAATTACTTCAACACAGATTTAATTGATTTAATGCACTTATATAGTAGACCGTACATTACAAACTTATTGATATATTTCTTTTCAGTTTGAAACCCACCTAGCAGAACTTTAGGTGTAATTTCTAAATTCTTCAAATTTTATCTGATGTATGAACTAAAATAAATAGTTGATATTTCTAAGCAAGCAGTCAAACAACCAATGTTCGACTCTATTCTATTAACGTCCCAACCCTAATGTGTGTATATATATATATATATATATATATATATATATATATATATATATAGATATATATATATATATATATATGTTTATTTGTTTGTTGTTTTACATCCTAGCAACATCTAAGGTCATATCAGGATGGGTACCGACTTGTGACAATGTGCACTCATGACAACTTTATCGAGCTGCCCCACTGGGAGACCAGGCCACCAGAACCATGACCTAATAATAATATCCCTCTCAGTCACATAATCCTGACACTGAGCCAACCAGTCCTTGCCCTATAATAATAATGCAGAGCGCCTGGATAGGAAGCGACAAGTATCATTTATTAAGTCATTGGTTTTACTCGACCAAGGTTCGAACCCACTGATCACGTGGTGCTAATCGTTTGACGAAAATCCTCAATAGACGATAAGGACCAGATGCAGCTGGCATAAAATGCTTAGAGATTCTCACAGGTGGCGCCAGTGTGTCCAATACTGTCACTACACAGGGCCAATTAGATAGGATATAGTGAAATATACTATTACATAGGGAACTGAAAATAGATAGTATCCTTGTTTATAATCTAATAATAAATTATAGAGCACATATATATATATATATATATATATATATATATAACTGTATATAATTATAATATACACACATCTAGGCAGTTATTTCAGAAGACGAACAAGACTGGTGGACCGAGTAAACATAATCTCTAGCAAAGACCATGAGCTCTATCAATAAAGTCTTCTTCAGTGGCAACTAGTACCAAACAATAGAAAGGTGAAGGTCGAGTGGCCTAGGTGTCGCCACTGGTCGCGGTATGCACACTGCAACAGTGCAAGACGCGGGATCCGGCCGTTTGTAGACGGATGGTATTCAGCGTGTTACGGACGTATGGGCTCCGCATTTAGACATCTAATAGACAGTGGCACAGAGCAGCAGACCATGCTGATCTGTTATATTTGTATAGTTGATTGTACGGGATATTCAGAATGTGAGTTGAAAAGCCGGGGGGGGGGGGGGGTGAGAGGGGTGTGCATTGATTGTACATATGAAACCTACATATACATATCTATATAAATTAGAGAGAGAGGCAGAGAGAGATAGAGAGAGAGAAGAAAGGGTGTAGGAATATATACGTATATAGTAACACCTCTGTAAATCGACCGACCTTGGGACTAACTTTAATTGGTCCATTTAGGGAGGTGGTCGGCTTAGAGAGTTAGACTATCCTCATAATGGTAGTGTTGGGACCCAAATAAAAGCGATCGATATAGGGGAGTGGTCGACCTGTGGAAGGGTCGGTATAGAGAGGTTTTACTGTATATATTTATATATAATAGGAAAGAAATGGAAGGTGCGACATTATATATATATATATATTATGAGAGGAGAACGAAGAGAGGGTAGTGGGAATATGTATATATATACAGTAAAACCTCTCCAATTTGACCGACCATGGGACCGACTTTAAATGGTCCATTTAGGGAGGTGATCGGTTTAGGGATTTTTTATTGTTACAATTGAAATGTATGGGCGATCGTTTTGGACCCAAATAAAGTGATCAATATAGGGGAGTGGTCGATCTGTGGAGGGGGTCGGTTAGAGGGGTTTTACTCTATATATATTTATATGTATTATATAATTATGTAACTAGTAATATTCGTATGCCATTTATGCATTTCAGTTGGTTGCTTTGGAGTTTTACGTCCTGGCAACATCTAAGGTCCTATCAGGACAGGTACCGACTTGTGAAAGTGCACATTCATGTTGACGTTATTGTGCTTCCTTCCCCACTGGGAGACCAGGCAGCCAGCACCAAGACCTGATATCATACTCGGTCACATTATCCTGATACTGAGCCAACCAGTCCTTTCCCTATCCTAATAATGCCAAGCGCCTGGCTAGGAAGCGACAAGTATCACTTTTTAAGTCATTGGATTGATTCAACCAGGGTTCGAACCCATGGGTTCGAATCACACGATTTACCAAAACGGGGGACAGACTCTCAACTGAATTAAGTGCAGTATTGCTTACATACTTAAAAGTTGCATAGTCCGATGGTTTTGAATTTCTATATTTTTTCTGAGATTAATATATTAGATCGATCACTAGTATCTACTTTACATTAGTTCAAATTACTTTTATTTTAAATGGTAAACTGTTGAGATATTTTGAGTGCAAACATGGAAAATTAAGCTTGCTGAAATTCTGACACCATAGACCTCTGCATTAACAGATTCTGTTAAATTGACTCATTATTGCCTTCTATGCAGAAACAAATGCTTAATAAGTGCATCAATATCTAAGCTAGATATGTCAAATCAAATCTAGAAAATTGGTTTGGTTTCGAAAATTTGATATTTCATCGGACTATGCAGCTTTAATACACAGAGGAAACAATATGTTGATTAAGTATAAACTTTAATTAAAATTAATGTAACATTCCTTTGTTTGTTTTTGTTGTTGTTTTACGTCCAAGCAAGATCTTAGGTAATATCAGGACGGTGTAACTTTGGTTGCTCGGCTGGAAGATCACACTATATATATATTATATAGTGTGACGCGAGGGAGCGTGTGCCCGGCAATACCCGACAGCTGGGAGGAGGGGGGGGGGGGGGGGGGGCGCTCCACCAATGCGCACGAGGAAATATAGGATGTACATGTTGTTACCCTTACATTTATACTCGCCTAGTGCAAGGGAGTGACAATAGGTGGCATGAACGTCAACAATCTTAGATATGCTGATGCCACTGTAATACTAGCAGACAGTGAGAAAAACCTACAAGATATAGTGAATAGAATCAATAAAGCTGGAATACTATTCAACATGAAGATGAATGCCAGGAAGACCAAAACAATGGTTATAAGTAAAAAGACAGATAAACCAAATGTCAATATAACCATAGATGGCACAAACATAGAACAAGTATCCGAATTCATATATCTCGGACAAAAGATTATAAATGATGGGAGATGTGAGGAAGAAATTAAAAGAAGGATAACAATAGCCCGAACAACATTCTCCAAAATGTATAGAGTGTTAACATCAAGTAAGATATTAATACAAACAAGGAAGCGTATTCTTCAGTGTTATGTGTGGTCTACTCTAATGTATGGGGCTGAGACATGGAAAATCTCTAAGAAAATGTACAAACGTTTAGCAGCATTTGAGATGTGGACTTATCGAAGGATGATGAAAATATCATGGACAAAGAAGATCACCAACAAAGAAGTTCTCAGAAAAATTAAAAATAAGAAAAGCTTGTTTGCCACTATACAGACAAAGAAACTTATTTATTTTGGCCACATCCTTCGTCAGAGTTCAATATACCGTACATTGTTGGAAGGGAAGGTGAATGGCAGCAGAGGGAGAGGGAGACCAAGAACATCATGGTTTACAAATATTTCACAGGGGACAGGCTTGAATTATTCACAGTCTATCAGAACAGCACACCATCGGGACAAGTGGAGAACCATTGCATCCAACCCTCGACTAGAGGACGGAACTATTGATTGATTGAGTGCATTATACATCACATATATATATATGAAGAGTTCAGGCACAAAACCATGTAAACGCCAATCCAAAAATATAATTAGAATAACAGATGTGTACCTGAATATAATTTTATTTCTTACTAATTCCACTTTTCTTGTGATGTCATGATTATGGATCAATGAACAAAGAAGTAGGAATGTAAAATAATTAACTTTTTGAGGGTTTGAATCCAATGTCTATGGCAATTTTTGGATTGTCGTTTACGTGGTTTTGCGCCTGAACTCAAGTGAGTAGGACAGTGAGCAGGCGAGCGGTGGCGCCACCGTCGGAGCTGAGGCATGAGCAGTAGATGAGTAGGTGAGGTTCCAGCACCCGATCACTGGTGTGTGGGTGCTAGGAATTATATGGGTATTCCGTGTTATTATACTCATATAATTCTTATGCAGCATATATATATATATACACATATATATACATGTGTATATACTCATATATATATATATGTTGTTGTTGCAGGAATCGGTGGGTAGAACATGAAGACCAAATTGAGACATTACAGAGCTGTGCAGACCGCGGCCTGCTGGTGTATACACAGCAAGCCTCAACCCACAAACCATGCGTAATGCATGAGCCATGTTAATTCTATTGATTTAATTACGGGGGGGGGGGCGGGTGGCGGGTGGCGGGGGTCGGGGGGGGGGGCGCTGAGCTAGCTCCCAGTGCAGCGGGTAAGGGTCAACTTTGTATTACAGTAAAACCTCTCTAACCGACCACCTCTACAGATCGGCCACTCCTCTATATCAATTGCTTTCCTTGGGTCCCAAATGATCGCCCATACATTACCATCGTAATTATAAAATTGTTTTAAAAAACTCCCTAAAGCGACCACCTCCCTGATTGGACCATTTAAAGTCGGTCCCATGGTCGGTTGATTTATTTAGAGAGGTTTTACTGTATTTTCCTGGGCGTCTCACCACAGGTCACTGCCGCCTCCTCCGCTAGGAGCGCTGTGTAGATGGGTTGGTAATTCCAGCCGCGCGGTGCATTGTGGGATGCGTAAAAGCAAAACAAACCCGCGCAAAGCACACGATGCATGTTGGTTGGTTGTTGGAGTTTTACGCTTTGCAACATCTAAGGTCATATCACTATCAGGACGGGGACAGTGTGCAATCATGGGGACTTCATAGTGCTGCCCCACTGGGAAATCATGCAGCTTGCACCATGCCCCAATATCCCACTCAGTCACATCATCATGACACTGAGCTAACCAGTCCTTGCCCTATCCTATTAGTGCCGACTGCCAGGCGAGGAAGTGACAAGTATCAGTTTTATAAGTCATTGGTTTGACTCGACCGGGAAGCGAACTCCCGACCTTCCACACGCGAACCCAATTCGGTCACCGCGCATAGCCCATGTTGCAGCATTAAGTGCAGGTGTGGATTCTGTTAGTTTGCTACAACACATTTCAGCTAAAGCTTGAGAGTTGGAATTGGAAATTAATTAAATATCGTAGGATGTGAATCTTTTATCTACCACTTTCTGTGCACAAAGACCATCAGCACGTTTTACACCATCTGCGTTTAGATGTAGACAAATCTAGATTAAAAAACTGTCTAGGCTATAGCAGAGGCATAGCCAGAATCAGTTTCCCGTGGTGATTGAAAACCATGGAATTAAACAAATATACACGATTTCTCAGGACTGGAAATCATGGAATTTTAGATTAAAATAATACATTATGGTGCTCTCACATTACGATGCTTCTCACCAACGCGCGTTGACGTATGTGATTTTTTGGCACAACGTCGGGATACGTCAGGAAGCACTACACGCGCACAGAGAGCGTGTATACAGATGAGAGGGACAACTCCCATACTACACCATGTAACAGATGCCGACTGTGGCGCTCCAAGTGGTGGTTGTTGAACAGTATATGACACAGCTGTCAAACTCAAGGCATTGTCAATGGTCGTGTGCAATCTTCCTACAGAAAACGTTAAATATCTCTAAAACTACAACACCTAGAAACAAACTGATTGGAATACACATAGGAAACATGTTTACCAACAAGATTATATTAAAGAGATATGGTTAGGGTTCTGGATTTCTATTAATTTGGAATAAAACTGACGTTTTTCACTACGCGTACGGCAAACTCAAGGCATTGTCAATGGCGGTGAGCAATCTTCCTACAGAAAACGTTAAATATCTCTAAAACTACACCAAATAGAAACAAGCCGCTTAGTACACATATAGAAAACATGTTTACCAAAAGGATTATATTAAATCGATAAGGTTAGGGTTCTGCATTTCTATTAATTTTGAATAAAAACAAATGTTTTGCACTACACGTATGGCAAACTCAAAGCTTGTTCAACACTAACCGCCAGGAACGCCACTGTAGCCTGTGTTACCGATTTTCGCGGGAGTTGTCTCTCTCATCTGTATACACGCTCTCTGACGCGCATTAGGCACGTTGGTATTCGTTGATGGACGGCGACAGTCGACGAAAGTCGGTGACGTGTGACGATGCATGGGTGCCAACATTATGGCGACGTTAGTGGCACGTTGGACATGCTGGAATAACGTTATGCGAATGCTAAGCATATGCCACACGTGCGTGAGGGTCGTTCCCACACGTTGCGCCAAACTGTTGCTTTGTTTGTTTGTTGTTGAGTTACATCCTGTTTTGGGAGATTGGGGGATCCGAACCCATGGGTTCTTGGGTTCTGAGTCAAACCAATGACTTTAAAATTGATACGTGTCACTTCCTAGCCAGGCGCTTGGCATTATTAGTATACGGCAAGGACTGGTTGGCTCAGTGTAGGGATATTGTGACTGAGTGGGATATCAGGTCATGGTGCTGGCAGCCTGGACTCCCAGTGGGGGGGCCGCACTATGACGTCACCATGAGTGCGCAATGTCACAAGTCGGTACCCATCCTGATATCACCTTAGAAGTTGTAAGGATGTAAAACAACAACAAACAAATGAATCCAACCCGTCACAATTTTGGACAGAATTAACACCACTTGATCACCAACCTAGATGACGCCATAGCCGTGTTCACACGTACATAGTTAAACCTGCTTAGTTAAACCGGTTTAACTAATCCACCTCACAAACGGCTTTACATGAAGCGAACTAGTTGAATCGACTTAGCACTAAACCAATTTAGCAATAGCCGCGTTCACACACACGTTTTAAACCGGATTAAATAAACCAATTTAGTTACACCTGTTTAACGTGGATGTGTGAACGTCGCTTTAGATCACTACCCAGAGAACAGTTAGATTCAAAGTGTGCAGCCTATGAATATGTATATAATATAAATAGTAACAGTCGCTCAGACTTGGTCATGCCCATGCATATTTACACAAAGAATGAACCCTAGCGAACTTACCTTGATTTTAAGTATCCTTTGATGGAAAAGGAAATGTTTTCACGTATTACTCATTCAATACTGATTTTCTAGGCTATATGCCTGTCTCAGGATGCCTATTGCTTGTCTACTATTTATTTGGTACACTATAAGCATGCATAATGATGTCTGTTAGTTATCAACTACTGACTTGGAAGGCCATAAGCCTGTATCGGGATGTGTTTAGATATCAAGCTTAGCCTGCATCAAGATGTCCACTACTGATTTAGTGGACTATAAGCCTGTATCAGGATTTTCATTACTTAGCCACTACTGACATGGTAGGCTATAAGCCTGTATCAGGATGTCTATTACTTATCCACTACTGATTTGGTAGGCTATAAGCCTGTATCAGGATGTCTATTACTTATCCACTACTGACTTGGTAGGCTATAAGCCTGTATCAGGATGTCTATTACTTATCCACTACTGATTTGGTAGGCTATAAGCCTGTATCAGGATGTCTATTACTTATCCACTACTGATTTGGTAGACTATAAGCCTATATCAGGATGTATATTACTTATCCACTACTGATTTAGTAGGCTGTAAGCCTGCATTAAGATTCCCATTACTTATCCACTACTGATTTGGTAGGTTATAAGCCTGTATCAGGATGTCTATTTCTTATCCACTACTGATTTGGTAGGCTATATGCCTGTATCAGGATGTCTATTACTTATCCACTACTGATTTGGTAGGCTATATGCCTGCATAAGGATGTCTATTACTTATCCACTGCTGATTTGGTAGACAATAAGCCTATATCAGGATGTATATTACTTATCCACTACTGATTTAGTAGGCTGTAAGCCTGCATAAAGATTCCCATTACTTATCCACTACTGATTTGGTAGGTTATAAGCCTGTATCAGGATGTCTATTTCTTATCCACTACTGATTTGGTAGGCTATACGCCTGTATCAGGATGTCTATTACTTATCCACTACTGATTTGGTAGGCTATACGCCTGCATAAGGATGTCCATTACTTATCCACTACTGATTTGGTAGACTAAAAGCCTGTATCAGGATGTCTATTACTTATCCTCTACTGATTTAGTAGACTATATGCCTATATCAGGATGTCTATTATTTATCCACTACTGATTTGGTAGGCTATAAGCCTGGATCAGGATGTCTATTACTTATCCACTACTGATTTGTATGACTGTATTACTTATCCACTACTGATTTAGTAGGCTATACACCTGCATCAGGATTGATATTGTGTAACCACTACTGATTTACTAGGCTATATACCTGCATCAGGATTGATATTGTGTAACCACTACTGATTTAGTAGGCTATACACCTGCATCAGGATTGATATTGTGTAACCACTACTGATTTAGTAGGCTATACACCTGCATCAGGATTGATATTGTGTAACCACTACTGATTTAGTAGGCTATACACCTGCATCAGGATTGATATTGTGTAACCACTACTGATTTAGTAGGCTATATACCTGCATCAGGATTGATATTGTGTAACCACTACTGATTTAGTAGGCTATACACCTGCATCAGGATTGATATTGTGTAACCCCTACTGATTTACTAGGCTATATACCTGCATCAGGATTGATATTGTGTAACCACTACTGATTTAGTAGGCTATACACCTGCATCAGGATTGATATTGTGTAACCACTACTGATTTAGTAGGCTATACACCTGCATCAGGATTGATATTGTGTAACCACTACTGATTTAGTAGGCTATACACCTGCATCAGGATTGATATTGTGTAACCACTACTGATTTAGTAGGCTATATACCTGCATCAGGATTGATATTGCGTAACCACTACTGATTTAGTAGGCTATACACCTGCATCAGGATTGATATTGTGTAACCACTACTGATTTAGTAGGCTATACACCTGCATCAGGATTGATATTGTGTAACCACTACTGATTTAGTAGACTATATGCCTGCATCAGGATTGATATTGTGTAACCACTACTGATTTAGTAGGCTATACGCCTGCATCAGGATTGATATTGTGTAACCACTACTGATTTAGTAGGCTATACACCTGCATCAGGATTGATATTGTGTAACCACTACTGATTTAGTAGACTATACACCTGCATCAGGATTGATATTGTGTAACCACTACTGATTTAGTAGGCTATACACCTGCATCAGGATTGATATTGTGTAACCACTACTGATTTAGTAGACTATACACCTGCATCAGGATTGATATTGTGTAACCACTACTGATTTACTAGACTATACGCCTTCATCAGGATTGATATTGTGTAACCACTACTGATTTAGTAGGCTATACGCCTGCATCAGGATTGATATTGTGTAACCACTACTGATTTAGTAGGCTATGCGCCTGCAACAGGGTGTCAGTTGTTTATTTACTACTGATCTGGTAGGCTAAGTTTAACTAGTATAAGTTAATGAGTATAAGCCTATATCAGGATGTCTGTTACTTATCTGCCATTGATTTGCAACACTATAAAACTTATTGTAAGCCGGTGTCAGGATGGGGGTGATGGAATGTGTACCGCTCGATGTTTCGAATGTAATTGGTATTGGAAGTTGCATGTATATACATGTACATGTATGTATGTGTGTAGGTGGGTACTATGTGTGTAGGTGTGTAGGTTTGGAGGTGTGTAGGTGTGTAGGCGTGTAGGTGTGTAGGTGTGCATGTGTGCACGAGTGCCTGCATGCATATATGCATATACATATATACACATATACACACATACACATGTATATAACCATACAAACATATACACATATATACATATAACCCTGCATACATATAGTATAAGCATATACACATATAACCATATATACATATATGCATATAAGCTATAACCATATAGCCATATGTGCATATACGCATATAGGAATATACACATATACATATGTATGTATGTGTATATATGTATATTTATAAATGCATATAGACCAGATGGGATAGCCGAATGAGTTGAGCGTCTGTCTCCTGTTTTGGGAGATAGGGGGACCCTAACCCATCCGTTCGTGGGTTCGAACCCTGGTCGAGTCAAACAAATAACTTCAAAATTGATACTTGTTGCTTTATAGCCAGGTGCTCGGCATTATTAGGATATGGCAAGGACTGGTTGGCTCAGTGCCAGCATAATGTGACTGAGTGGGATATCAGGTCAAGGTGCTGGTGGCCTGGTCTCCCAGTGGGGCGGCACTATAAAGCTGCTATAAATGCGCACTGTCACAAGGTGGTAGCCGTCCTGATAGTACCTTAGATGTTGCTAGGACGTAAAACAACAAATAAACTATATGAATATATGTATGTATGCATTTAAGTGTATGTATAAATGTTTACCTTTATGCTAATAAGGTGAATCTATTGTGTGCTGAATCTGGAAGGTTCTATGGTACAGCTAGAGCGGCTTGGAGCCCTGTTGCTTGTTGGGGCAGGTAAGCAAGGCAGCTGGTCAGCAAGTGCTTCCTGTCCTAACACCGGTTGATCACTTCTACCTGATTTTTTCTTTAATAAAGATTGGGGTCTTAGAGGCCAGCCAGAGTATTACTCATTCCATTTACATATATGACTCTTGTCCTTATTGTTAGTATTATGATTATTACTATCACCACTTAGCACAGATAATATCTATAATATATATATAATATATAGTATATAGTATATATGCATATGTATATTATATACATATATATATATACATATATATATATAGATATATATGTAATCATGCATGAGGTAAATCAAGAATTAAAAAAACACACAGGTGTGTGTAGGTGTGTAGGTTTGGAGGTGTGTAGGTGTGTAGGCGTTGCGCGTTGTTGCGCCTGCGCATCACTTGTGCAGTCAGCTGACCCATGCTGCAGACCAGGTCCATTCAGCCATCATTATACAGTCAACCTCCTTCGGCTGAACCTCCCCGTTTCCATGCTTTGCCAGCCGGGGTTGACCCGCGTCTACCCGGTGGGTTGTGTGTGTCGAGCCGTGTTTGATTTGCATTGCACATTCATATATTGCTACCAGAGTGTACTGTTAACCGGCGCGCCCTCTCATCATTCAAGTTTAGTTGTGTCTCCCCTTCCACCACCAGCCCACCCTACAGTCACCCACCACCCACTTCCTTTCAATAAGGTTACATACGCAAACAACAAACAAATGTTGCCCTAACTCCTATCCACCTACCTACCCCTAAGACCTCAAACCTCACACTCCAACCCCCCCCCCCCCCCGCCGCGCCCCACCGGGCGCGGTGGCCGAATCGGTAGAGCGCAGGCCTCCCGTGCGGGAGATTGGGAGTTCGATACCCGGTCGAGTCTAACCAATGAGTTGCAAAATTGATACTTGTCGCTTCCTAGCCTGGAGCTCAGCATTATTAGGATAGGGCAATACAAGGACTGGTTAGCTTAGTGTCAGGATAATGTGACTAAGTGGGATATCAGGTCATGGTGTAATCTCCCACTGGGGCAACACTATAATTATATAAAGTCACCATGAGTGGGCACTGTCACAAGTCAGTACCGTTCCTGATATGACCATAAATATTGCCAGGACATCAAAAATCCAACAACCAACACCCACACCCACCACACGCACCCACACCCACCACACCCACACCCAGCACACCCACCCACACACACCCACCACACCCACACACACCCACCACACCCACACCCGCCCTCTCTTTGCTGCTTCTTCTCCTGTTGTTACATTGGAATGCAGCTGATGCGCCGATACGAAATCCATAAGCATGCATATGGACGAGGCTTATAAGGCTGCAAGCGGACGTATAAAATTAAGCTAATGTCATGCATATTGTATTGTAGAGTCTCCTCTGTGTATAAAGAGCGGCAGGCCGTGAACGCGGGCGGGATGAGCCCGGCCCTCAGACGGCGGCTTGCCGGCGCCGGGGGCGGCCTCGTGCCGGCCCGGTGCCGGGGTCCCTCCCGTCGGTGCAGGGCCGGGGGGTCGTCGGATTCGTCACCGGGGATGTACGCGCACGTTGCCGGGCAACTCACCGGGAGGTGTCGAGATGTTTGCCGCCGATAGCTGCTGATGCTACTGCTGCTGCGGATGTGATATGGTGATGATAATTGTGGTGGTGATGATGGTGATGATGATTGTGGTGGGGGCGGGGGAGAGGGGGCGGGCATCCATTCTCCCTACCCCACCTACACTAGGAATACGCGCCAAGCCGACGCGACCCGACCCGACCTGAGTCGGCCAGATTCGACCCGACCCGACCCGACTCGACGTGAGTCGGCTCGACTCAACACGACCGGACCCGAGTCGACCCGAGTCGGTCCGATTTTACCCGACCCGACCCGACCCGACCCGACCCGACCCGACCCGACCCGACCCGACCCGACCCGACCCGACCCGACCCGACCCGACCCGATGTCGCTGCAAGGTAAGATACACATGCATGCTGTAATGCCTATTGTCCATTTTTTGTAAGCATTTCTGTGATTGTGTGTGTTTTTTTGTGTGTGTTTTTTTAGTGTGTGTGGTGGTTTTTGTTGTTTATGTTGTTATTTTTTTTATTTTGGGGGGGGGGCGTCTTTTTGTAGGTTTTTGTTGGGATTTCTTTTTTGTGGGGGGGGGGGGTTGACTGGGGCAGAGGGGTTAGGGGTTAGGGGTTAGGGTCTTAGTATTAACCTAGGTCTAAACGGAAATACTGGTAATAACCTTTTTTGGGGGGGGGGGGGGTTAGGGACTTTTATACGGCGGGCTACCCGGTGAAATTTGTTCACAATTTGAAATTTCGAAATGGATTTCATTGAAAGGGTTCCTAAATGCAAAATGGGGTTTGTGACCCTCGAGTCGTTGCGTGTCCACTGAAGTGAAGCTGATGTTGATCCAGATACCGAAAGGATCCAGGCATGAGGCATATCGGCCAATAACTACTTAACAAAGGCTTCCCGTGTGGAAGGTCGGGAGTTCGAATCCCAGGCGAGTGAAACCAATGACTTACAAAATTGATACTTGGCGCAACCTTGCCTGGTGCTCGGCATTCTTAGGATATGGCAAGGACTGGTTAGCTCAGTATCAGGATAATGTGACTGAGTGAGATATTAGGTCATGGTGCGAGTGGCCTGATCTCCCAGTGGGGCAGCACCATAATGTCGCCATGAGTCCGCACTGTCACAAGTCAGTCCCCATCCTGATATGACCATAGGTGTTGCTAGGATGTAATCCCGCTCCCAAAACAAACTTAATACAGATAGGCAAGTGTATCGGGCAATAACTACTCAATACAGGTAGGCAAGTGTATCGGGCAATAACTACTCAATACAGGTAGGCAAGTGTATCAGGCAATAACTACTCAATACAGGTAGGCAAGTGTATCGGGCAATTACTACTCAATACAGGTAGGCAGGTGTATCGGGCAATAACTACTTAATACATGTAGGCAGGTGTATCAGGAAATAAGTACTTAATACATGTAAGCAGGTGTATCAGGCAATAACTACTCAATACAGGTAGGCAGGTGTATCAGGCAATAACTACTTAATACATGTAGGCAGGTGTATCAGGCAATAACTACTTAATACATGTAGGCAGGTGTATCAGGCAATAACTACTTAATACAGGTAGGCAGGTGTATCAGGCAATAACTACTTAATACATGTAGGCAGGTGTATCAGGCAATAACTACTTAATACAGGTAGGCAGGTCTATCAGGCAATAACTACTCAATACAGGTAGGCAGGTGTATCAGGCAATAACTACTCAATACAGGTAGGCAGGTGTATCAGGCAATAACTACTTAATCCACAGAAGCAGGTGTATCAGCAATAACTACTTAATACAGGTAGGCAATATCTGTCTCTCTATATATAAACACATATATATTATTAAAATCAGGGCTAGTAAAATCAGGGCCAAGTAGCCAGCCGGTGGTGGTCATGTGACATTGCAAACAGACTTGCTTCCTACCTCACTGCATCCCACCCACCCACCAGGCTGCTCTAACAACAGCCAGCAGACCCTTCTAGACCTTTCTACACCACATGCACCCACACGAAAATAGATTCGTTCCCATAATATCCCCATAATCCTGCATTATACGTAGACATAAATGTATATATATATAAACGTACATATATATATATATATATATATATATATATATGAGCTTGTCTCAAAACGTGATAACTCTTCTTTTTTGTGTCCATTGTAATGATTGACACAAAACAGCACATTAATGATTACACTGAAAATACAAGGACATGTGCTTCAAATCAATATGTATTCTATTGGGATTATGAAACACCATGTAAAAAACAAATCAGTTTATCCTGAGCAACTGCATAAGCAGATAGTATGTTGATCGCTACAATTGACAAAGTTTTGTCCCATATTGCTCCGCACCTTTTGAGACAGTCTCATATATATATATATATATATATATATATATATATATATATATATTTATATATAAACATATCTATATATATGGATACATATATTTCACTTGTCCGGTTGAGACGGCGATTACATAATATATATGTATATATATAAATGTATATAAATATATAAACATATATATATATATGAATACATATATTTCACTTGTCCAACTAAGACGGTGATTACATAATATCATTTCCAAGTGTCTAAATACCCAACTGTAATACTAATAGTTCAATGTTATCCAACGTTTCCTCCTGTCGTGACCAACCCCACAGATATTTTCTCACTATTTGTGTTTTATTCGAACACAGACTTCAAGGTTCTTATTTGATAATGACAATATTACAACGTTAGTCACCATGACTTCAAAAATCCATTCTATTATAATATAGGGAACTGAAGATAGATAGTGTCCTTGTTTATATTCTCATAATATATTATGGAGTATATAATATATATACATAATTATAGATCTATAAATCTAAATCTATAGACATCTATATAGATCCATATATACTACTAACCTATGCTATAATTGCTGACTTCTGAGCCTATGTTTATTTAGGTTTTCTTGGAGCTTTCTCCCTAGAAACAGTTATGGTCACATCAGGAGGGGCACTGACTTGTGACAGTGGATAGTTTATAGTGCTGCTCCTCTGGAATCACACTATCCTGATTCTGAGCTAACCACTACTTTGACCAATTCCTATTGAGGCGGAAAGTCAAACTACATAGCGACACGAATTAATTGTGCAAGTCATTGGTATGACTCAGTCGGAGCTCGAGCCCACGACCTCCCGCATGGCCAGCCAGCGCTCTAACCGATTAGCCCATCCCATTCTGTCAAATAGGTTTGTTTCTTCGTTGGGGTTTTATTTCCTAGCAACATCTAAGGTTGGTTGGTTGTTGGAGTATTACGTCTGGGGCAATGTTCTAAGGTCATATCAGGACGGGTACTGACTTGTGACAGTGCTCACTCATGGTGACTCAGTGCTGCCCCACTGGGAAATCAGGCCACTGGCACCATGACCTGATATCCCACTCAGTCACATTATCCTGACACTGAGCTAAACCAGTCCATGCCCTATCCTATTAATGGCGAGCGACAGGCTAGGCAGCGACAAGTATAAATCTTTATAAGTCATTGGTTTGACTCGACCGGGAACCGAACTGCTGATCTCCCGCACGTGAGGCCAGCGCTCTACGGATTCAGCATCTAAGATCATATCCAACATCTAATATAAGGTCATATCAGGAGATGGGTTGTTGGAGCTTTACGTCCTGGCAACATCTAAGGTCATATCAGGATGGGTACCGACTTGTGACTGTATGCTCTCATGGCGACTTTATACGCCCCACTGGGAGACCAGGCCACCAGCACCATGACCTGATATCCCACTCAGTCACATTATCCTGGCACTGATCCAACCAGTCCTTGCCCTATCCTAATAATGCTGAGCACCTGGCGAGGAAGCAACAAGTATACATTTCTAAGTCATTGATTTGACTCGACTAGGGTTCGAACCCATGAGTTCCAATCCAACAATCTACCAAACTGGGAGATGGGCGCTCAACTCATTTGGCCAATCCCGTCTGGTCGCCAGGTAAATAAAACACACCAAAAAAACCTCTGAAGATCAAATACACCATTTCCAATTTCTTCCCTTACTCTGTCCACTACAGATCACCTGTCGCTCTCTAACGATGGGTTCTAAAGGCCCTGTCACACTACGACATATGGCGCCGGCGTGTGCGTAATGTGTTGAAATATATTTCAAATGAAAATAGGTTGGCATATGCCAAACTTTTCATGCTGTGAGGGATAAAAATGGGCGTGCACTCAACGTACACACAAGGTACACACAACATACACACATTCGTAACGTATGCAGAAAGTATCTTTGACCTATTGAGAGCGTTCATGTGCCTCACAAAACATTCGCAAAACGTTCACATATGCTGACGGTACGCTGACCAACATTACGTATGTTACTCCATCGCTAGAAGTACGGCATATATGTTAAGTACGCTGGAGATACGGTAGGCATACGTTCGAAGTACGTTTGGAGTACGTTATGCATCCATTGGCAGTACGCGGACTGTACGTTCCCAACAGGCTGAACGTATGGCTAACAAAGTAACATGCAGCAACGTATTCCAACATATCCCTAGCATACTCCCAATGTACCCCGACATATCCGGAATGTACACGCAGCATATGTTCAACATACGAGCCACACGTCGACATACATTGACAATTTTGAACATGCACAACAATTTTTGAGTGGCTCGACACACGCCGACGTAAGATGACCTATGACACTGTATCCTGAGCGTACCCGATGTATGCCCAACGTATACGTAATGTATGACGACGTATTGGTCGAAAATCGCATACTTTGGCATACTCTAAGGCCATACGTCGTAGTGTGACAGCCCATTAATGGAGGAGGCAGGGGGTGGGAGGAGGGTCTCCTAAGTGCATTAACATTATTCACAGGTACATTTTCTTTTTTTAACTATCGCAATAAAGCGTTTAGTCAGCGATTTAAAAACAACATCCTTCACCATTGAAATCATCTCTCCCCCCCCCCCCCCCTTTGAGCGGTGTTTCATTACAGAAAGGAGTCATATTTAATCGGAGGGAAAAAGTTGAATCAGTTGACAATCGATCGCACCAGCCACTCCCCCCCCCCCCCAACACACAGATATACTACAGCAACCCCCCCCCCCCCCCCCACACACACACACACACTCACACTCACACACATACGTCAAGGACTACGGATCCCTTTTGCCGTGTAGTGTGGGACCAAGGCTTGTTCAGAAATGACATTATTGTGGGGATATAGTAGTCTGTCTCAGTGCTCCCCCCCCCCCCCCCCCCCACACACACACAACAATATACACATAAAAGGATACAGACGCACAAACAAATGAAAACTGTTTATTCATATTGCGGTTAATCAAGTTGCATAGTCCGATGGTTTAGAGTTTCTGTCATTTTTCTGAGATAAATATATTAGATTGATTATTATTATCTTCCGTTCATTAGTTTGAAGTAAATTTTAATTTAAATGTCTCACTCTTGAGATATCTGAAGCGCAAACATTTAAAATTAGTTTTGGCAAGCACGCACAAATTCTGACAAGGCCTTGGCGCGGTGGCCTAATCGGCAGAGCGCGGGTCTCACGTGCGGAAGGTAGGAAGTTCGGTTCCTGGTGGAGTCAAACCAATTACTTTAATATTGATACTTGTCACTTCCTAGCTTGGCGCTCAGCATTAATAGGATATGGCAAGAACTGGTTACTTCAGTGTCAGGATAATGTTACTGAGTGGGATATCAGGTCATGGCGCCAGCTGCTTGATTTCCCAAGTTGACATTACAATAAATTTGCCATGAGTGTGCACTGTCACAAGTCGGTACCCGTCCTGATATGACCTTACATCTTGCTAGGATGTAAAACAACAAGAACCATCCAACTAATACTGACAAGATGTTGGCTAACACCAAGGAATTCGCACTGACGGCAACCTGAGGTCTCACGACGCAAGTTATTAAACAGCTATTCAAAGCTGTAATTAAAGTGGGACTATATTAATTATTATACTAAAAGTTGCATAGTCTGATGTGTTTTGGGTTTCTGTCATTTTCTGAGATAAACACATTAGACTGATCGCTATAATCTACCCTACTTTCACTTGAAGTAACTTTTATTTTAAATAGCTAACTTTTGAGATATTTGAAGTGCAAACAAGCAAAATTAGTTTTGGCAAGCTTGCCAAAACTCTGACACCATAGGTTTCTACAGTAATAGATTCTAGTAAATTGCCTCAGTATTCCATTCTTTGTGGTGACAAATGTTTAACAGGTGCACCAGTATTTAAGTTAGATATGTAGAATCAAATTGAGATAATTGTTTTGGTTTTGAAAATGTGATGCTTCATCTTGACTATGCAGCTTTAAGCAGTGAAGATGAAATACCGGAGAGCAATACATCGACGGATAATATACATGCATGCACACATCATCATCATGCTGTCGGTCGCGATGCGACAAAGACTGCTTTCATTACTTGACTGCCGCTCTCCATTTAGCTCTCTGCTGTGAGAGTTGCAAAAATCGGTCGAGAAGAGTCCTGACGTTCCATTGGGCAATTGTCAGTAGTTGTGTTGTGTTGCGTTGTGTTCCTCCTAGCTGATTTTCCGCTGTCGACGGAAGATGAGCTCGAGCAGCGCGGTCCTTGATAACCCGGGCGACGACCGAGCCGGTATGGTGTTTTGTGCGGTTGTACATTTCATGAAAGCTGCCTGCAAAAGTGTTGAAGTGCTGCTGGCTTTTGCAAGTTACCAGCGGCACTCTCTCGGGGAGCAAATAGAGGTTTCACACCGGCAAGAAACATGTCAAGACAGGCGCAAATCTATTTGTCCCTGCAGTGGCTGGTCGGGAGATGTTGGGAGTTCCATACATCAACCGCCCTTAATGCTGCCACAGTGACATGGTTTTCTGTTTAGGGTTTGCTCCCTTAGCCTTCGGTTCTGTCAAGGACCTGTACCACAAGGCAGTGGTTTAGAACTCTGCAAGGCAGGGGCGTCAAACTCCCTGAGGTATTGCTATACCTGCTATACCTGCATACCCACAATGGAGGCACAAAGGGCCACTAATGCAGCTGCTCGGGTGCTAGAGTTGTTTATAGAGGGGAGCGGAGTGGTGGAAATGTAGACTTTTTGTAGGATTTTTTGGGGGTACCTTAGTTGATTAAGCAAAGGAAATTTCAACCACGGACACTTGGTATTCCTCAATCCACTGCTTCTTGCCCTCTCCTAGTTATTCCGAGGAAGATAGGCTGTGATAAATATCAAATTCTGAGTTATTAGTTTGACTCAGCCTGGGTTCGAACCCGGGGGTCGAATCCCAAGAACTACCAGAACCGGAGGCGGATGCTCGACCCATTCGGCTATCGCATATGAAGGTTTGAAATGGATTCAAGAATTAAATTTGCAGCGAGATTGCATCCAATTGATTTGTTTACAAAGATGTATCTAATGTGGTGTTCTCTGTGGCGGAGTGGTTAGAGTGTTTGTCTTTTTTCTATAGCCCTGTTTACACGGGCGATTTAAAACGCCACATATAAAACGCCTTGCCTAGATCGATTCACATTTGCCGTGTAGACGCGACGCTGTGGCGTTTTAGGGCTGAATAGATTCATATGAAACGGTTCATCTATACCATGTCGCGAGGTGGTTTATTTGAAGCGATTCAGCTGGTTCCCGGGCGGCGATAGTGTAAAATAGCAGTGCTCGCCGGCTACAAGCTCAGGTGTAACTATCGCTGGTGCCCGGCAGTGTTAGGGACCGATTAGGCCGAAATCTATTGAATGCGATCATATTTAACAGAATTACATACTCAAATAATGAAATTTAATTAAATTAACCTTAAATTCCAAGCGATATTAACGTAGCAGCTACATCGGCGTCGAATCGCCAAGTGTAAACTAAACAAATAGCAGTGCTCACCGGCTACAGGCGGACCACTAAGGCTGCTGGTTCCCGGTGCCAAAACACTTTCAAACTCTGTCCGTGTAAACGCGCCTCTAAAACGCTTCATATAAATCGCTTTGTCTAGATCGTTTCACAATTCCCCGTGTAAACACGGCTTAAGTCAGACTACTAATCTGAATGTCGGTGGTTCGATTCCCCGTGCCCCCCCCCCACCTCTGTCAATTTGGATTTCCACCGCTGTGTATAACTTACAGCATCATCAAAGGTCAGTTGCTCTCATACCATGTCTATGTGGTGTGGGAGGTAAAAAATCCCTTGGGTCGGTAAAAGTGTAGGCTCAGGCTTTCTATTGACAAACTGTCTAATGGTGAAAACAAGTCTGTTCAGACTTATACATGATAGGCACTGTAGCGGTCTGCACGGATCTCTCAGGCAAGGAACCACATAGACAGGTAGGCGTGGGTGGTGTGGTGACATCAGGCAGCCTAGGTGGTGTGATGGTTAGCACAGTGGCCCGAAATGCAAAGAGATGTGGGTTTGAGTCCCACTCTAGGAGCAATATTTCCAATTTTCATCACCCCCATAACACTGGTGGCCATGACCATGATCATGTACAAGCTATGCGCTGTATAGTTGTTGAACCTACCCTGTGTATGTAAGTGTGTTGCATTGCCTGTATGTAATTTCAAGCAATACAAGACTTACAATTCCAGGGGGACAAGTGTAGTGGTCTGCACAGACCTCTCTGGCAAGTAATCACATAGACAGGTAGGTGTGGGTAGTGTGGTGACATCAGGGAGCCCAGGTGGTGTAATGGTTAGCACCCTGGCCTGGAATGCAAAGATATGTGGGTTCGAGTCCTGCTCTAGACGCAATATTTCCCATTTTCATAACCCCCATGACAGCAGTAAAAATCTTCAAGAAAAAATATGTTAGTGGAACTATTATATATATATATATATATATATTAAAGAGTACATCTAATTAAGGTAGAGAGGTCAGTATAAGTTATAACATCTATATATTTATCTATCTGTCTGCCTATTTGTCTGTCTACCTGTCCATATATATATACACATAGTGTAGTAGTCTGCATTGAACTCTCGGGCAAGGAGCTACATAGACAGATAGGCGTGGATAGGTTGCTTGCATCAGGTAGCCTAGATGGTCTCATAACTAGCATGATGAACCACAGAATGGAAAGACGTGTGGGTTCTAATCCTGTGCTAGGTGCAATATTTCCAATGTTCATCCCCCTCCCTCTCTCCCCATGACATTGGTACTGTGAACCAATTCTCGTATACTTGGGTAGTAGCTGCTGAGCCTGTCTCAAAAGGTGATAACTAATTTTTATCTATTTCCGTTGCAACGATTGACAGAAAATAGCACAGAAACGGTTACACTGAAAACACAAGGACATTTGCTTCAAATCAATATGTATTCTATTGGGATTATGAAACACCATGTAACAAACAAATCAGTTTATCCTGAGCAAATGCATAAGAAGATAGTATGTTGATTGTTACAGTGGACAAAGTTACAAAGTTTTGTCCCATATTGCTTAGCACCTTTTGAGACAGTTTCATCTACTCTCGCAGCCCTGTTCCTGTGACAGGGCTGTTGAACAAACCCATTAGAAAAAGTATCGGGAGACTGGGTGAAGGAAATGTCCAAATATATTTTTTAATTTAAAGCTGCATAGTCTGATTAAGCATAACATTTTCGAAACAAAAACAATTATTTAAATTTGATTCTACATATTTAATTTAGATATCCATGCACTTATTGAGCATGTATTGCCACATAGAAGGGAGTTCTGACTTAATTTAATATAATTTCTTATCTATGGGTATGGTCTCAAATGTTGGTGTGCTTGCCAAAACTAATTTTGTTTGTTTGCACTTCAAATATCTCAAAAGCCACCCATAAAAGTTACTTCAAACTAAACGAAGGTAGATTATAACAATAAATTTAATATATTTATCTAAGAAAGATGGCAGAAACTCAAAACCATCGGACTATGCAACTTTAGGAAGCAAAATGTATTCTTCACACACCACTTTTGAATTGTGAAATAAATTAAATTGTGAGGTTTAATAAACCTTCAACCTCTGCCATTTCACCAACTCTAAGCCAATATAAATAGTCACTGTGTGCTGGATCCATAAACTCTAAGTCTTGTTTATAGCAAATCAATTTTTGCTCAGGTTTAGAAAAGGTTTTCAGCCACTCCCTCCTCTGAGTAGGGGTGAATCTTTTATCTACTCAGGTAGGTGAGATATGACTGGGGTTTCTCCCCCCTGGTCCATAGCCTGAGTTGTGAACAGGGAAAAGGACGATTCAGTAGTAGTAAAGATTTTGCACACATATCCTCTGAAAATGCACCAAGGGTGGGACAGCAAAGATGGCACAGGAAGTTGGCACAGCAAGGATGGCACAGGAAGATTGACACAGGAAGGATGGCACAGCAAGGGTGGCACAGGAAGAATGACATAGGAAGGATGGCACAGCAAGGGTGGCAAAGCAAGATGTCATAGCAAGGGTGGAAAAGCAAGGATGGCACAGGAAGGTGGCACAGGAAGGATGGCACAGGAAGGATGGCACATGAAGGATGGCACAGGAAGGATGGCACATGAAGGTGGCACATGAAGATGGCACTGGAATGGTGGCACAAGGATGGCACAGAAAGGGTGGCACAGGTAAGTGGCACAGGAAGGCGGCACAGAAAGGATGGCACATGAAGGTGGCACAGGAAGGTGGCACATGAATAATGGCACAGGAAGGATGGCACAGGAAGATGGCACAAGAAGGATTGCACACGCTTAATAAGTGCACTAGCAAGATGGCATAGCAAGGGTGGCAAAGCAAGGATGGCACAGGAAGGTGGCTCAGGAAGGTGGCACATGAAGAATGGCAGTGGAAGATGGCACAGGAAGGCTTGCACACGCTTAATGAGTGCACTGTTATTATCTAAGTTGGATAGGACGGATTAAATCTAAGGAAGTGTTTTAGTTTTGACAAGTTTAGGCTTTCATCGGACTATGCAGCTTTCCTTAGCAGTGGAGCTCCGGACCCGCTAGAACATGACACCATCGGCCCGACACCGGCCCTGTCAATATTGTTCTTTCACTGGTCGCCGGCAAGTCGAGGCCAGTCGCTACTGCACTGCTCTGTGATGACCCCTCCCCTCCCCTCTCCTCCCCTCCCCTCCCCCCTCCCTCGCCTAAAGGGCGCATTCCATATACGCATAATACGTAATGCGAATGCGAATGCGAATGCGACAAAAAATCAAAACGCCTTGAAACCTATGAGCTACATTCCATATACGCGTAATGCATAATGCGAATGCGAATAAAATCCATTATCCCGATCGCTCCATGTAGCGATCGGTGCGTAATGCGTAAAGGTGGTGCGAATAGAAAGTCCTCAGTCGCCTTTGTCCATTGATATAAGGTTGGAGGAAGCGACTGATAATTATGGACAGCCGGGACAAGGTGGAGCGCGGACCTGTTAGGAAGCAGTCTCCAATGCTGCTGAGTGGAAACATATGGTAGTGGTGGTGGTGGGGGTTCGGGTTGCTAAAAATGCTACCAGAGCCACAAAAATATGAATACTTATCTATAATTTGGTTATAATAAAGGTAGGAACCCCCATGTGACGTACATAGATATAAATGCAAATAAGTTACAGAGATATAAATGCAATATTTGGTCATATACAGAGCAGTATGGAGAATAATTGTTTATTTTCATTTTTTAAATATAGCCAGTCGTGTGCCGCATAACGCATTATGCATTACGCATGTATGGAATGATGGCATTCGCATAACGCATAACGCATTACGCATTACGCGTCTATGGAATGCGCCCTTAAGAGTTGTGTGTGTTTGTGTTTTATTGTGCGGAGGGCTAAATCGTGTATTCACCGAATAGAATCTAGTGTCAGTGCAGCAGCAATAGTCGTCTGGGCAGAAGATCTGTAGAACAATAATTAACAGACAGTTGAAATGACGGGAGACAATGTAGGTAAAGGGGATCGGTGGGTTAGACAGTTAAAAGTAGGGAGTTGGCAAGGTAGTGTATGGGGCAGGGGTTTGTGGGAGGTAGGGGTGAACGGGGAGACAAGGTAACAGGCAGGGTCATTGCTGTCACTGGCGGCATTGCCGTCACTGTCATCATGATCGCCACTGTCACTGCTGTCACTGGTGTCACTGCCATCATTGCCATCACTGTCATCATGATCGCCACTGTCACTGCCATCACTGCCGCCATTGTCATCACTGTCATCACAGTCTTAACTACTGTCACTGTATTCACTGTTGCCAGTGCCATCACTGCTATCATTGTATTCACTGCCATCACTGCCATCACCACCATCACTGTTGTCACTACCATCACTGCTGTCACTGTCATCACTATTGTCGCTACCAATTAGTACCATCACTGTCGTTCCTACCATCACTGCTGTTGCTGCTGTCACTGCCATCACTTCTGCCACTGCCATCACTGCCATCACTGTTGTCACTGCTATCGAAGCTGTGACTGCCGTCACTGTCATCATTGCCATCACTGCTTCCACTGCCATCACTGTCATCACTGCTATCACTTCTGTCACCATCGTCACTGCTATCACTAGTGTCATTGCCATCACTGCTGTCCCTGTCATCGCTGTGTTCACTACTGCCATCACTGCTGTAACTGCTGTCACTGTCATCGCTGCTGTCACTGCAGTCGCCACTGTCACTGATCTCATTGCTGTCACTGTCGTCACTGCTGTCACTACCGTTGTCGCCGTCACTGCCGTCATGAACACCCGACACGACATCTGTCGGTGTCACTGACACGGATTAGGCGACTCGTCTTTGTTAAATAATCCGGGAGTCAAACACGGTCGCGACCACTGGGCTAGTGTGGTTAGTCGTGTGTGTGTGGGGGGGGGGGGGGGGCGGGGGGGGGGGGAGGAGGAGGAGGAGGAGGGAGGGGGAGGGGGGTGCAGGGCCCGGCATATGGTGTCTTGGTGGCCGTTCGGGGGTGGAGCGTTTGTGTGTGCTTGGTTGGGGAGTTGGTGGGGGTGGGGGTGGGGGGTGGGGGTGGAGGGGGTGCTTATGGGGAGTGGGCAAATTGAGAAGTCACAGCTTATTCCGGATCTGACTGCCTTAGTAGTGGGTTAGCACACTGCCATGGGTACAGACACAAGAGCCCTGGGCACACACACGCGCACCCACCACTCACCCACCCCACTCATACACCCCACTCACACACCGCACACGCGCACACACACACCACCCACCTACTCACCAACTCACACACACACACACACTCACACACCACGCATACACGCACCCACCTACCTCACTCACACACACCACTCACACACCGCACCCCCTGCACCCATCACCATCCACCCCACTCACGCTAGGCACAGATCCACACCACGCCCAGACCCACACACCACACCCATACGCCGCACATCCACGCAATCCACAGTGAGCGGGAGGTGGGGAGGCATCGTGACGGACTGGGGGAGGCAAGGTGACGGGCTGGGGGAGGCACTGTGACGGGCTGGGGGATGCAGTGTGACGGGCTGGGGGATGCAGGATGACGGGCTGGGAGAGGCAGGGTGACGGGATGGGGTGGGGAAAGGTGGGGTGGAGAGGCAGGGTGACGGGCTGGGGGATGCAGGGTGATGGGCTCCGGGATGCAGTGTGATGGGGTGGGGGAAGGGAGATGGGCTGGTGTAGGCAGGGTGACGCGCTGGGGGATGCAAGGTGACGGGGTGGAGGAGGCAGGGTGACGGGCTGGGGGAGGCAGGGCGACGGGCTGGGGGAGGCAGGAAGACGGGCTGGGAGGGGCAGGGTGACGGGATGGGGTGGGGAAAGGTGGGGTGGAGTGGCAGGGTGACGGGCTGAGGCAGGGTGACGGGCTGGGGGAGGCAGGGTGACGGGCTGGGGGAGGCAGGGTGACGGGCTGGGGGATGCAGGGTGACAGGCTGGGGGAGGCAGGTTGAAGGGCTGGGAGAGGCAGGGAGACGTGCTGGGGGTGGGAGGTGGGAGTGACTAGGAGGCAGGGTGACGGGCTGGGGGAGGCAGGGTGACGGACTGGGGGAGGCAGGGTGAGGGGCTAGGGGTGGGTGGGAGGTGGGGGTGACCGGGTGGCGAGGTTGCGGGTGGTTGAACTGGGAGACTGGGCACTGAGCTGACGGCTGCAAACACAACACACGCCGGGAGGGGGCGACATGTGAGCCGGGTGGGTAAACGTCTCCGCATACAGTCAACAGGGCCAGTTGTTAGCCCCTCGTCTTTGAGTATACAGATAAAGCCCCACTCTCCCCACTCCCAACCCACCCCTCACACCACACCACTCACTCACACACGCGCGCACACACACGCACACGCACACGCATACGCACACGCACACACACGCACACGCACACGCACACGCACACGCACACGCACACGCACACACATGCACACGCACACATGCGCACACGTGCACATGCACAGGCACACGAACACGCACACGCACACGCACACGCACGCGCACACGCACACGCACGCATACGCACACGCACATGCACACTCACACACCTCGCACACTCGCACACTCGCACACTCGCACACTCCTTTACTCGCACACTGGCACACTCGCACACTTACACACTCACACACTCACACACTCACACACTCACACACTCACACACTCACACTCGCGCACACAACACTTCCAGTTTCTCGGGTGGCAACACCAACGGACCCGGCATAACCCCCACCACTCTAAGCCCCCCATCTCCACCCACCCCACCCCATCCCTCACCATCAACCCCCACCCGTGCACATCCCAACCCCACCCCCACGCCCACCCCACCCACACCCCACTACGAACTCCCACCAGACTTCTGTGAACATTTCCCAAAATTGACTCCGCAAAATGCAAATATTAATATATATATATATATATGTATATATATATATATGTAAATATACATGTATATATATAATTTTATGTACATGTATATATATATATATATACATATATATGTATATATTTATATATAACACCCCACCCCAGCATTATCACTATCACTAGTATCGGACAGAAGCCCAGCCCACACTTATAATGTAGCAGTCACACTACGACGACAAGCAGCGGCGACAGCCCTGCGACAGCGACTTCCGGTGTCGCGCAGGTGTCGCGCAGGTGTCGCGCAGTTGTCGCGCAGGTGTCGCCGCGAAACCTCCGCGGCACCTCCGCGGCACCTCCAGTTTCTCCACTGTCGCCGGGTTGTCGTGGGCGTTTTGGACATGTTGAAAAACTTCGACGACAATCGACGACAGCCGATGTTGCGGCACTGTCGCGGCACTGTCGCGGCACTGTCGCGGCACTGTCGCACTGTCGCGGCACTGTCGCGGCACTGTGGCGGCACTGTCGTCTTGTCATTAAGCTGTAGTTGCTTCTCTCTCCATGTATGTGTCTCTGTGTGTCTCTGTGTCTGTGTCTATGTGTGTGTCTGTGTCTATGTGTGTCTATGTGTGTCTAGGTGTGTGTGTCTGTGTCTCTGTGTGTGTCTGTGTCTGTGTGTGTATGTGTGTGTGCATGTGTGTGTGTCTGTGTCTCTGTGTGTCTGTGTCTATGTGTGTGTCTGTGTCTATGTGTGTCTATGTGTGTCTATGTGTGTGTCTGTGTGTGTGTGTCTGTGTGTGTGTGTCTGTGTGTGTCTGTGTGTGTCTGTGTCTCTGTGTGTGTCTGTGTCTGTGTGTGTCTGTGTCTGTGTCTGTGTGTGTCTGTGTCTCTGTGTGTGTGTCTGTGTCTCTGTGTGTGCCTCACTCTCAGTCTGACTCTGACTCTGACTCTCACTCTCAGTCTGACTCTGACTCTCACTCTCAGTCTGACTCTCACTCTCACTCTCAGTCTGACTCTCACTCTCACTCTCAGTCTGACTCTCACTCTCACTCTCAGTCTGACTCTCACTCTCACTCTCAGTCTGACTCTCACTCTCACTCTGACTCTCACTCTCAGAGACACAGAGACACACAGAAACACAGAGACACACACAGAGACACACACAGTCTGACTCTGTGTCTCTGTGTGTGTGTCTCTATGTGTGTGTGTCTCTGTGTGTCTGTGTGTGTCTCTGTTTCTGTGTGTGTCTCTGTGTGTGTATCTGTGTGTGTGACTCTGTCTCTGTGTGTCTCTATGTGTGTGTCTGTGTCTGTGTGTGTGTCTCTGTGTTTCTGTGTGTCTGTGTGTGTGTCTCTGTGTGTGTCTCTGTGTGTGTTTCTGTGTGTCTCTGTGTCTCTGAGAGTGAGAGTCAGACTGGGAGTCAGAGTCAGAGTCAGACTGAGAGTCAGAGTCAGACTGAGAGTCAGAGTCAGACTGAGAGTCAGAGTCAGAGTCAGACTGAGAGCGAGAGTCAGACTGAGAGTCAGAGTCAGACTGAGAGTGAGAGTGAGAGTCAGACTGAGAGTCAGAGTGAGAGTCAGACTGAGAGTCAGAGTCAGAGTCAGACTGAGAGTCAGAGTGAGGCACACACAGAGACACACACACAGACACAGACACACACACAGGCACAGACACACATACACACACAGACACAGACACACACAGAGACACAGACACACACACAGAGACACATACACACAGACACAGACACAGACACACACAGACACACACACAGACACACACATAGACACACATAGACACACATAGACACAGACACACACATAGACACATACACACACAGACACAGTCACACACAGACACACACAGACACAGACACACACACAGAGACACAGACACACACACACAGAGACACATACACACACACAGACACACATACACACAGACACAGACACACACACAGACACACACATAGACACACATAGACACACATATACACATACACACATAGACACAGACACACAGAGACACACATAGAGACACACACAGAGTCAGACACACACAGACACAGACACAGAGACACTGTCGTCCCGCTTGTCGTCCCGATGTCGTCCGTATGTCGTCCGATTGTCGTCCAACTTAGCCCGAATTTGCATATGTCGTCGTGATTTCTCAAAATTCCAGCCGCCGGGCTGTCGTCCTCCCATTGTCGTCGTAGTGTGACTGCTACATAACAAACCTCCACGCTGACTTCAACAAGTCAACCCCCACTATCACTTCCGTCCTCACTTTCATGAATTAACAACAACAAAATTGGTGGTAAATATTCTGCTGAATAAGTCTTTTGTCAGTGAAGAAGCACTGGTCTTCCAGCCATCTTTCAATTCAGGGTTATTTACACAAAAGGTATATAGAATAAGGTATACAATAACTATTGAATACACAATTTGCAGCATGGAACACAACAAAATTCTGTAACCCAAAAGTTCCATAGCAATATGGTAACAGTAGTGTCATATAACTAGATCAATATTAGTCAGATCAATGTCAGTATTTTCATAGGATTTAGAATGTAACCAGAAGTTATCTTCTGTATTCAGTTGGGAAAGTTGTAGTAAGTTTTAATGTTCAGTTGCAGTTAGGCAAGCGGTATATAAATGTCAGTTTGTTAGAAATATTCTAGTGTAACTCTAGTGTAGTTAGTTATGTGAGTTTATGAATTATGTTGTTGGGGTGCGGCTGTTACTAATACACTGGACCAGCTGTGACCAGTGAAGTAGTGGGATCAATCCCAGTGCATTTAGGTCTTAAATTTTACATTTTTATTTGTACTGTCTCTGTCATTGTTATATGGTTGACTGGAAATAACAGAATTAAAATGTCAAAATGTCAATATTTAAAAAAATAGGTACATGATAAATACAGTTAAAGGCCCTGTCACACTACGACGTAACGACGTCAACGTAGGGAGAACGTGAAGAACGTTGAACTTCTCAGCGTAGTATGCAAATTTGGGCAGAAGTTGAACGTGGATGCAGCGTAGTGGACGAGAGCGTAACGTTGGTAAAGCGTAGTGATACCGTCAATCCCCGAGAGAGGACAACGTCACTACGTTCACGGAACGTTATGAACGTTATTCCATCGCCAGAAGAACGTTACATGACGTTAGCTATGTCGTGACACGTTGAACGTACGTTGAATGCACGTTCTCCTGACGTTCTCCTGACGTTCTCCTGACGTTCTCCTGACGTTCTCGTGACGTTCTCCTGACGTTCCCATTAAGCCTCGTAGGCTTTTGCACTTGGTTTAATGTGGGTCAACGTAGTGGAACGTAGTGGAACATAGTGAGGAACGTTTGCCTAACGTCCGTTTAACGTCATTGACGTTCGCTGAACGTGAACAGAACGTACGGCGAACGTAAACCCTTACGTTTGAGCTACCTCGAAACTTTTGAACATGTCCAAAACCTCGATCTAACTCGACGTAACACGACGTAATGTGACGTAGATCGACGTCAGTCTAACGTCATTATGACATCATCATAACGTAATCCAACGTACATCAACGTAATGACGAAATATCACCACGTTAGGCTCACGTTCGCTCATTACGTTGTAGTGTGACAGGGGTATTACCCCTTTATAACGTGCACCAATTTAACGCGAATTTGGATATAACGCGATGACTCATTGGAGCCGGAATTCTTCTAAGTTTAATTCAACGGTAATTCCGTAAACTGAACCATGATTTACCGCGACCCCGCTGTTTTCGCGATAGCATTTTACAGACCCCAACGATTGCCGTTATAACGGGGTTTCCCTGCAGTATCTCCAAAAGACACTACAGTAAAACCTCCCTAACCTCCCACCTCCACAGATCGACCACTCCTCTATATCGATCGATTTATTTCGGTCCCAACAATACCATTGTAACGATATTCTAACTCCCTAAACCGACCACCTCCCTAAATGGACCACTTAAAGTCGGTCCCAAGGTCGGTCGATTTGCGAGGTTTTACTGTACAGTAAAACCTCTAACCGACCACCTCCACAGATCTACCACTCCCCTATGCAGATCGCTTTATTTGGGGCCCAACAATACCGTTGTAACCATATTCTAACTCCCTGAAACCGACAACCTCCCTAAATGGACGGTCAATTTAGCGAGGTTTTACTGTATACTATGTTGGTTCAATTCAAATCGGAAAGTGAATCATCGATGTTGGCTCGCCCCCCTCCTCACCTCTCCTCACCTCTCCTCACCCCACCTCTCACCCTTTCACACCCCCCCCCCCTCACGGCCCGTGGGAGCGCGCCATGCGGTGCATATATCCATGTGATGAGCGGCTGGGGTGGCTGGCAGTACAGTCCGTTAATCCCGTGAAGGTGTTTGGCCATGGCGCCTACCTGTAAGGCCCGTCTTAATATACAATTCGCCGACCATATTGGGGGGACCGGGCACAGTGACCCGAATCGGTAGTTAGAGCACTGGCTCGCATGCTGGATATCGGGAGTTTGGTTCCCGGTCAAGTCAAGCTAATGACTTATAAAAATTGATGCTTGTCGCTTCCTAGCCAGGCACCTGGCAGTAATAGGATAGGGCAAGGATTGGTTAGCTCAGTGTCAGGATAGTGTGACTGAGTGGGATATCAGGTCATGGTGCCGCTGGCTTGATTTCCCACTGTGGCAGCACTATGAAAGTCCCCATGAGTGTGCACTGTCACAAGTTGGTTGCCATCATAACCTTAGATGTTGCCAGTATGTAAAACTCCAACAACCAACCAACCATAACGGAGGTGGCCGAATCCCAAACAGATTATGCGCGTGAAGCATTAAACATGGATTCACTCTGCATGTCTGTACGTCACTAGACATCATCATCATCATCGTCATCACCATCATCATCATCAATCCCTTAACCACGAGGGTCGCTATGTCACCACAGATGGCTTCACGACCAGTTTTTGTCCGGTTTGCCCTGTTCTCCGCTGCCCTCTGGAACCCACCAAACTCCAGGCCTGTCCATTCCCACCTCTTCCATTGCCCGTCTTGTTTTTCTTCCCCCTTTCACTGTGCCTTGCAAGATGGTTTTGGCCAGACCTGATGAACGGGGGTAAATATGACCACATCACTGCAGTTTATATCTATTTACGATGAGATAAAGTCTGTACTAGACTACTAAATGACTGAAACATACAATCCTCCAAGCATTGTTTATCCCATCATTACTAACAACCTACTTACTCAAACTACTTCATGTAGTCAAAAACACACCTGAGGTATTAACCTTTTAAGCATAACCCTATAAGCTAACCACACTCTATCTAACAGAATAAACAAACCATTCTACTAACACTCACTCCATCTCAAAATGTTAACTCCAACAACATGATAGTTTTGCAATTCACAACATAGTAGGCATTCAAACCTATGAAGGAAAACTATGCACCTAACCACTCCGTAATGTAAAGGTCTAATCAATACACATGTATGTATCAAGTGTGTAGGAATACAACATATAACTGCTATTTCTGTATGTGAATTGTCAAACTATACCATATGTAAGTCTTTGAATGTTTGATATTGTTATTTCAGCTGATTTGGGCTAGCTGCATATATTGTAAATAACTGTATTGTCACATGGCTGGAAGACCAGTGCCATGGCGCTGACAAAAGACTTTATTCAATGAATAAACTATATTTACAACAACAAAAAGATTATACCAGTCAACCAGAATAAAAACAGAAACTCAAAAACATTGATTAGGATTCTATATTTTGTGAGGCACGGGTTTGGGTCATTATTGACCATGACCAGTTTTTGATTGGAGTTTTTGTTAGTTGAAATTGGCAGGAGGTCGACGAGGATGGAGCTGAAGGGTAGACTTGTGTTGAACCAGATGAGGAGTCAAGTGAGAGATAAGGAGATATAAGCTGGGTTAGGTGAAGAGCCTTGTGATGGACCATGTGAGAAAAACAGATGATGAGGCAGGTGATAAGTCAGATGATAAGCCAGGTGATTTATCCAGGTGATTTATCCAGATGATAAGCCATATGTAAAGCCAGATGATGAGGCAGGTGATAATCTAGTTGATAATCCAGGTGATAATCCAGGTGATAATCCAGGTGATAATCCAGGTGATACTCCAGGTGATAACACAGGTGATGAGATAAGTGATGACCCAGATGAGAAGTCAGGGGATAAGGCATGCGAAAAGTCAGATGATGATGCAGGTGATAAGCCATGTGATAAGTCAGGTGATGAAACGGGTGATAAGAGAGGTGAGAAGAGAGGTGATTACCATGTGATAAACCATGTGACAAATTAGTTGATGAGACAGGTGATAAGCCAGATGATAAGCCAGTTGCTAAGCCAGGTGGTAAGTTCGGTGATGAAACAGCTGATAAGCCAGCTGATAAGCCAGGTGCTAAGCAATGTGCTAAACCAGGTAATGAGACAGGTGATAAGCAGGGTGATAAGGCAGGTGTAAAGCCAGGTGATAAGTCAGGTGATAAACCAGGTGAAGCTCGTGGTGAGCGACCTGGTGAGCAACCAGGTGAGAAGCCAGGTGAGAAACCAGGTGCTAAGTCAGGTGAGGATCCAGTGGGAATCCAGGTGATAAGTCAGGTTGTAAAAATATACGAATTTTCGGTTCGGAATTATATATTGGCAGAGAGCATAATTATTCTTGGGCAACGGAGTGGGGACAAGGTTATGTAATCTAAAAGCAATGGTGCTCCACTCACATTATGACATGATATAAGCTATGTGAAATATATGTTATACATGATGCCTGAGATTAATGAAGAGACATTCTTATATAAGAGACAGTTCATGTTTAGTGAAATGTTCATCTATGCATCCATAAAGAATGCAATTGGAGAAAAAGGACATTTTTAATATATATATATATTTGTAAATGTCTGCAATTACCTGTCACTACCGGACCTATGGCCAAGCACACCAGCCATTCCACATTCCTTAGGGCCACATCCTGCAGGCTGGGTTGGGTGGCAACTCCCTATATTCGGGCATTGCACTGACCAGTCTGTAGGCGGGTGTCTGTGGGAGGTCCAGTCACCTGACTCCCTTGACCTCCTGACCACACTAGTCTCATTTTAATTAATTATTCAAGAAACTGCTCCAGACACACTGGAGAGATCACTATGCTCTTGAGTGAGGCACACCTACTCGAGAGGAGGACACCAGACACTCTGTCTGATGCTACCAAATTTCATATATCCAAATTGCGTTGTGTGCAACAAACAACCAGGGGACTCCGGTTCAATGGGCTGTAGGCACTGACTTCTAGATACAAGAGAGGTAATGAGTCTCTGTGTGGGCAACAGGTAAGGGGTCAGGGGGATAGGTCACTCCTAGGTGAACAGGAGTTGATGCCATTAAAGCATAACATCTTCACTGTCATTCGTTCGTGACTTGTCTTCCTTTCTTCCTTATGAGTTTGTTGATGAGTTTGTTTAAGGGTTGTTTAAGGAAGGCATGAAGGGTGAAATGAAGGGGGAGAGTTTATGGTGTTATCTGGGGCTCTGAGCGGCTGAGTAACCCAGAAATGCTATAAGGTGATAGTCCAAGTCAGGTGATGAGCCAGGTGTGGCACAAAACGAGGTGCCAGGTGGGAAGCCAGTACTGGTGCCAGGTGAGACGAGTGATTATCACGCCCCCTGGCGGCGGCAGTGCAGAGATGTCAACATGCCTCATTACGGAACCAGTGGCCGGCCCATCTCCATACAGGGAACACCTACAGGTGTGCACGCATAGCCAGAGGATGGCCGAGGGGTTGTGTGGTTGTGTGGTTGTGTGACTGTGTGGTTGTGTGGATGTGTGGTTGTGTGATTGTGTGGTTGTTGGGTTGTCGGGTTGTTGGGTAGTGTGGTTGTGTGGTTGTGTGGTTGTGCGGTTGTTGGGTTGTTGGGTTGTGGGGTTGTGGGGTTGTGGGGTTGTGGGGTTGTGTGATTGTGTGATTGTGTGGTTGTCGGGTTGTCGGGTTGTTGGGTTGTGTGGTTGTGTGGTTGTGTGGTTGTGTGGTTGTATGGTTGTGTGACTGTGTGGTTGCTTGGTTGTGTGGTTGTGTGGTTGTCGGGTTGTCGGGTTGTTGGGTAGTGTGGTTGTGTGGTTGTGTGGTTGTGCGGTTGTGCGTTGTTGGGTTGTGGGGTTGTGGGGTTGTGGGGTTGTGGGGTTGTGGGGTTGTGGGGTTGTGTGATTGTGTGATTGTGTGGTTGTCGGGTTGTTGGGTTGTGTGGTTGTGTGGTTGTGTGGTTGTGTGGTTGTGTGGTTGTGTGGTTGTGTGATTGTGTGATTGTGTGGTTGAGTGGTTGCGTGATTGTGTGGTTGTGTGGTTGTTGGGTTGTCGGGTTGTTGGGTAGTGTGGTTGTGTGGTTGTGCGGTTGTGCGGTTGTGCGGTTGTTGGGTTGTTGGGTTGTTGGGTTGTGGGGTTGTGGGGTTGTGGGGTTGTTGGGTTGTGTGGTTGTGTTGTTGTGTGGTTGTGCGGTTGTGCGGTTGTGTGGCTGTGTGGTTGTGTAGCTCTGCAAGTTTGGAGTTGCTTACTTGTGTAGTTGTGTGCCTGTGGGTATGTGTTGCGTGGTTGTTGAGCTCTGCAAGTTTGGAGTTGCTTACTTGTGTAGTTGTGTGCCTGTGGGTATGTGTTGCGTGGTTGTGTAGCTCTGCAAGTTTGGAGTTGCTTACTTGTGTAGTTGTGTGCCTGTGGGTATGTGTTGCGTGGTTGTGTAGCTCTGCAAGTTTGGAGTTGCTTACTTGTGTAGTTGTGTGCCTGTGGGTATGTGTTGCGTGGTTGTTGAGCTCTGCAAGTTTGGAGTTGCTTACTTGTGTAGTTGTGTGCCTGTGGGTATGTGTTGCGTGGTTGTGTGAGCTCTGCAAGTTTGGAGTTGCTTACTTGTGTAGTTGTGTGCCTGTGGGTATGTGTTGCATGGATGTGTAGCTCTGCAAGTTTGGAGTTGCTTACTTGTGTAGTTGTGTGCCTGTGGGTATGTGTTGCGTGGTTGTTGAGCTCTGCAAGTTTGGAGTTGCTTACTTGTGTAGTTGTGTGCCTGTGGGTATGTGTTGCGTGGTTGTGTAGCTCTGCAAGTTTGGAGTTGTTTGTTTGTGTCGCTGTGTGTCTTTGGAGTTGTTTCCTTGTGTAGTTGTGCGTCTGCGGCTATCAGGCTATGTTGTGTGGTTGAACGTGGTTGAATGGATGTGGATTGTGTGATTGTGGTGCTGTGTGGTTGTGTAGCTCTGTAAGTTTGGAGTTGTTTGTTTGTGTCGCTGTGTGTCTGTGGGTATGTGTTGCGTTGTTGTTGTGTTGTGTGCTTGAATGGTTGTGAATTGTGTGGTTGTGTTGGCTATGTCATGTTTGATTGTGTGATTATGTAATTATGTGATTAATTATGTGTTTGTGTCATTAGATGGTTATTTAGTGCTTGCTTGTATAAATGTGTGATTTTGTAATTGTGTGATTAGGTAATTGTGTGGTTGTGTGATTGTATGGCTGTTTCCCTGTGTGGTTCTCTAATTGTGTGCCTGCGAAGATATGCAGCTGTGTTATTGTGGATGCATATGGTTGTGTGCTTGCATGACCGTGCAGTTGTGTGAATTTGTGGTTCACTTCTTGCCTAGCTATAACTGTGCGGTTGTTTAGGTTGTGTGATTCTATTGCTGTGTCACTGTGTGATTAGGTGGCTGTGTAATTCTGCACCTATCTGATTGTGTGATTCTGTGATTCAAGACATACACATTATGACTGCTCACACTTGCTCCTGGTAATTGTGAATAAGTTTACATTAAGGCTAGGAAACCCCCATTAAGCTGCACTGCAAAGGGGCATGTGATATGTCACGGCCCACCAGCGGGACGCCCAATGGAAGGTAACCATGCCAAAAGTAGCCAGATAACATTGTTCCTGCCCCTTTTAGTGTGATTATCTTAAAGCCTATGTGTGTTCCAACAGGCTTTAAGCACATGACGCCAGAGGGCGCGTCTCCTAGTTCTGTTCGCGGGGGGTGGGGGTGGAGGGGTCAAGGTCAGAAATGGGGGTCAGCACCGAGCTGCTCAGAGTCGCTCTAACCCCACCACACACGCAATACGCACTCATGGCTAGTTTATAGTGCTGCCTCACTGGGGACCAGGCCACTGGCACCATGAGCAGATTTTCCGAGGACGGGCACCGACTTGTGATAGTGCACACTCATGGGGACTTTATAGTTCTGCCTCACTTGGAGATCAGGCCGCTGGCACCATGACCTGATGTGCCACACATTCACACATTCACTGATTAAGCAAGATAGTGGCCGATTAGGCTGGATATGGACCGACTACAAAAGACAGGGACCGATTACACACAAGAGAAGGGCTGATTACACATAAGACAATGGCCGATTAGACCAGACAAGGGCCGAGTAGACTAGACAATGGCTGAGTAGACCAGACAAGGGCCGAGTAGACTAGACAAGGGCCGAGTAGACTAGACAAGGGCCGAGTAGACCAGACAAGGGCCGCGTAGACCAGACCAGGGCTGAGTAGACTAGACAATGGCCGAGTAGACTATACAAGGGCCGATTAGACCAGACAAGGGCCGAGTAGACCATACAAGGGCCGAGTAGACTAGACAAGGGCCGAGTAGACTAGACAATGGCCGAGTAGACTAGACAAGGGCTGAGTAGACTAGACAAGGGCCGAGTAGACTAGACAATGGCCGAGTAGACCAGACAAGGGCCGAGTAGACCAGACAAGGGCTGAGTAGACTAGACAAGGGCCGAGTAGACTAGACAATGGCCGAGTAGACTAGACAAGGGCTGAGTAGACCAGACAAGGGCCGAGTAGACTAGACAAGGGCCGGGTAGACTAGACAAGGGCCGAGTAGACCAGACAAGGGCCGAGTAGACTAGACAAGGGTCGAGTAGACTAGACAAGGGCCGGGTAGACTAGACAAGGGCCGAGTAGACCAGACAAGTGCCGAGTAGACCAGATAAGGGCCGAGAAGACTAGACAAGGGCCGAGTAGAGCAGACAATGGCCGAGTAGACCAGACAAGGGCCGACTAGACCAGACAAGGGCGGATTGCACGGCTAAGGGTACATTCCTTACACACGGCATGCGGCATGCAGTATGCGAATGCGAATGCGACAAAAAATCGAAACGCCTTGAAGCCTATGGGCTACATTCCTTACACACAGCATGCGAATGCGAATGCAAATGCGAATGCGAATGCGACAACTCGATCGGTCCATGTAGCGATCGGTGCAGCATGCGGCATGTGGCACGCGGTATGCGAATAGAAACGTCAGTCGCACTTGTCCATTAGTTTTAGACTAGGAGAGGTGACTGATTATTATGGAACGGTCACACACAGGGGTGCTCAGTGGAAACATATGGTAGTGGTGGTGGTGGGGTTCAGTCAGTCGCACTTGTCCATTAGTTTTAGACGAGGATAGGCGACGGAGCATTACGGAATGGTCACACACAAGGGTGCAGAGGGGAAACATATGGTAGTGGTGGTGGTGGGGTTCGGGTTGGTAAAAATGCTACCATAGCCACAAAAATATGAATATACAGTGCAGTATTGAGTATACTTGTTTATTTTTATTTTTTAAATATAGCCAGTCGTGTGCCACATGCCGCATGCCACATGCCGCGTGTAAGTAATCATGCCAGTCACATACCACATGCTGCATGCTGCATGCTGCATACCCCATACCGCGTGTAAGGAATGCACGCTTTAGACTGGAGCATCAAACTGCCAGAAATGTTTAATAAGTGCACCAGTTTCGAAGTTGGATATGTTCGATAAGTGAGTGCTGTGGCTTAGGAAATGTGATGCCTTCATCGAATTATGCAACATTAAATTGAATGTACATGAATGTGGATTATGAACTTAATGATGACATGACGCACGTGTTTGTGCGACAAAGAGCCCCATTCAAGAAATGCAGGACCTTTTAATTGTTATGGAGGTTCGTTGTAATTTACAGTACTTCTGTTATAGTCATGTTGTGGTTTGTTCTGGTTGTGTTGTGGTTGTGTTGTGGTTTTGTTGTAGTTTTGTTGTAGTTTTGTTGTAGTCTTGTTGTAGCTCTGTTGTAGTTTTGTTGTAGTTTTGCTGTAGTCTTGTTGTAGTCTTGTTGTAGCTTTGTTGTAGCTTTGTTGTAGCTTTGTTGTAGTTTTGTTGTAGTTTTGTTGTAGTTTTGTTGTAGTTTTGTTGTAGTTTTGTTGTAGTTTTGTTGTAGTTTTGTTGTAGTTTTGTTTTGGTTTTGTTGTAGTTTTGTTGTAGTTTTGTTGTAGTTTTGTTCTAGTTTTATGGTTGTTTTGTGGTAGTTTAGTTGCAGTTTTGCTGTAGTTTTGCTATGGTTTAGTTGTAGTTTAGCTGTAGCTTAGTTGTAGATAGTTGTAGTCTTGGTATAGTTTTACTATAGTTTAGTTGTATTTTAGTGGTAGTTTGTTTGTAGTTTAATACTATTACTAGTCTAATTGTAGTATATTTGAAAATTAGTTGTAGTTTAGTTGTAGGTAACTTCTAGCTAAGTCGTTGCTTAGTTGTACTTTGGTTGTAACTTAGTTCTAGTTTAGTTGTGTTTTAGTTTATAGTTCAGGTGTAGTTTATATAGTTTTGCTATGGCTTAATTGTAGTCTTATTGTCATCGTCTCGTTATAGTTTTGGTGTAATATTCTTGTTGCTTTGTTGTTGTCCCTATTTTGTTGTTGTTTTTTAAACCTATACACATAAGCCACCAGGGGTGTCAGCCGGCTGCCACACCTCAGGCGCAGGGTCACGTGCCCGGAGCCAGGTCATGTGACTGCGGCGGCGGTCGAGCGGGACGTGTTGGTTGCTCACGACACGTCCGTGACGTCATGCCAATGACAACAATGGCGTCACGTCACTACGGGCCGAGGGACCCCCGCGACGGCGTCGCCTCTGTTGCCCATGCGTCCTCAGCGGGGGATCAGAACGGAGGGGGAGGGGAGGGGTGGGGTGAGGGGGGGGGAGGCGCGGTGATTATTATGGGATGTCGGCGCCAGATGTGACACCCGCCACCTTGTGACGTCACGGAGATGCGGATCGCGCTGCGCATCTGTTTCACCCGGTGTGACAGTGACAGCTCACTGAGCCCCCCCCCCCCCTTACACCTGCACCCCCACCCCAAAACACAAAAACACACCCCACACTCACAACCCCACAAAAAGAACATTCACCCAATAATTTCACTATCGAGAACGGTGATGGTTGTTTGTGGTGAGAGGATATGGTTTCCTCTCTTTTTCGGTTGGTTAGATGGTTGTTGGAGTTTTACGTCCTGGCAATATCTAAGGTTATATCAGGATCAGGACGTGTACCAACTAGTGACAGTGCATTACTCATGGCGACTTTATAGTGCTGCCCAACTGGGAAATCAGGCCGCTGGCATCATGACTTGATATCCCACTCAGTGACATTGTTCTGGCACTGAGCCAACCAGTCCTTGCCTTATCCTATCAATGCCGAGTGCCAGGCTAGGAAGTGACAAGTATGAATTTTTTAAAGACATTGGTTTGACTCGATCGGGAACCGAAGTCACGGTCTCCCACATGCGAGTCCTGCGTTCTAATGATTCGGCCACCGCGCCCTGTTGATTATACTTGCAATTGTAGGTATGATGTTTGTAATACCAATGGGATAAAGGGTACAGTCCTTACACGCGGCATGTGGCATGTGGTATGCGAATGCGAATGCAACCAAAAATTGAAACGCCTTGAAGCCTATGGGCTACATTCCTTACATGCGGTATGCGAATGCGAATGCAAATGCGACAACTCGATCGGTCCATGTAGCGATCGGTGCGGCATGCGGCATGCGGTATGTGAATAGAAACGTCAGTCGCACTTGTCCATTAGTTTTAGACGAGGAGAGGTGACTGAGCATTATGGAACGGTCACACACAAGGGTGCAGAGGGGAAACATATGGTAGTGGTGGTGGTGGGGTTCGGGTTGGTAAAAATGCTACCATAGCCACAAAAATATGAATACTTATCTATAATTTGGTAATCATAAAGGTAGGAACCCCCATGTGACGTACCAAGAGGTACATAAATATAAATGCCTTATTAGGTCATATACAGTGCAGTATTGAGTATACTTGTTTATTTTTATTTTTTAAATATAGCCAGTCATGTGCCGCATGCTGCATGCCACATGCCGCATGTAAGGAATCATGCCATTCGCATACCGCATGCCGCATGCCGCATACTGCATACCGCGTGTAAGGAATGCATGCTTTATGGTACTGACAGTGAGATGCACTCCCATCCCCATGTGAAATGAAATATACCGTGGGGAGCTTTATTGCATCAGCGAGCCTAGTAGAAGACCAGACGGGATGGCTGAATGAGTTGAGCGTCTGTCCCCTGCTTTGGGAGATCGAGGGATCCGAACACTTGGGTTCATGGGTTCGAAACATGGTGAGGGCAAAGCGATGACTTCAAAATTGATACTTGTCACTTCCTAGTCAGGTGCTCGGCATTATTAGGATAGGGCAATCACTGCTTGGCTCAGTTCCAGGATAATGTGACTGAGTCGGATATCGGGTCATGGTGCTGGTGGCATTGTCTCCCAGTGGGGCAGCACTATAAAGTCGCCATGAGTGCGCACTGGCACAAGTCGGTACCCATCCTGATATAAGCTTAGACTTTAGATGTTGCTAGGACGTAAAAGAAAGAAAAAAAACACTAAAAATCCTAGTAGAAGTAATGGTTAGGAACCTAGTCCCCGAACGGTAGGAGTGTGTGATCGAGTCCCACTTTAGGCGCAATGTTCGGTCTCTTTAAATACAAAAAACACTTCCCCCAGAGTATTACTAGTCATTAGTCTTTACGTAAAGGCCCAGTCAGACCTTACCGGACTGAGTATCGGACACCACCGGACAAAGAATTGTCTAGTCCGGTGGTGTTCGGTATCAAAATGTACCGAAATGTACCATATGAAACAAACGCTAAATGGACAAGGAACGTACATTAACGAATAGGCACCGGATGATAACCAGACGAAAACCGAATGTCAAACGGATGTAAGGGATTGTTCACCGTCAACGGACACTGCAGGAGATGTAACGGATGGGTGCCGGACATGAAAAGGACAAAACGGACAAAACAGACTTAAGACGGACATCAACCATACACGTCAGTCCGGTGGTGTCCGGTACAAGTTGTGTGCATATTCAAAACGTGTACCGGACACAGCACAGACCTGCCAGATTCATACAGATTCATAATCATACACATTCATACATATTCATAATCATGCATTTTCCTACATATTCCTACATATTCTTACATATTCATACTTATTCATACATATTCATACATATTCATATGTATTCATACGTATTCATACGTATTCATACATATTCATACATATTCATTCATGTTCAAACATATTCAGACATATTCCTACAGATTCATACCAATTATACAGATTATACAGATTCCTCAGATTCCTACAGATTCATAATATTCATACATATTCATACATATTCATACATATTCGTACAGATTCATACAGATTCATACAGATTCATACAGATTCATACAGATTCATACAGATTAATAAAATTCATACAGATTCATACAGATTCTTACAGATTCTTACAGATTCATACATATTCATACAGATTCATGCATATTCTTACAGATTCTTACAGATTCTTACAGATTCTTACAGATTCATACATACTCATACAGATTCATACAGATTCTTACAGATTCTTACAGATTCTTACAGATTCTTACAGATTCTTACATATTCTTACATATTCTTACAGATTCATACAGAGTCATGCAAATTCACACATATTCATACAGATTCGCACAGATTCATACAGATTCATACAGACTCATACAGATTCATACAGATGCATACAGATTCATACAGATTCACACAAATTCACACAGATTCATACAGGATTTTAGGTGAGAAATATAGATTGCGATCCACAAAAACTGCCAGGTCTGTGCTGGTGTATTGGGATGAGCTGAGATAAGATGATATGAGCTGAACGCCACATATGGCGCCCGGCTTGTATGAGATGAGTTGAGCCCAGCGCCAGAGCGAGGCGCCACCAGGGTGGCTCCCCCTGCTGGTACCCGGGCCTCTCCGCCCCATGCCGGCAACCTGCGCTTGGCTTGCTGATGTGGAGGGGCGGGGGGCGGGGGGGAGGGGGGGAGGCTCGGTTCTTCCACTGACAACAGAAAGTCATGGCTTCCGAAGCCTGCCCTGAATGGAAAGTGGTTGGAAATTGTAATAGATACCCACCCTTATCTTTTCGTCGAGTAAATGGATTGAAAAACCGCGACTCCCCGGCTCCGGGGTAAAATCACATTTAGCCCAACAGAGAGTGAGAGGGAGTGAGACAAGAGATAGCCAGCCAGGCCTGGGTGGGTGGGCCCGGGGACCGGACGGAGGAAGGGAGATGGAGGGGGAGAGGGGGGGGGGGGGGAGGAGGGGAGAAGGGAGAGGAGAGGCGGGAGAAGAGGAGGTGATTGCGGGAGATGAGGTGTGTGTGTGGGGAGGGGGGAGGCTGGGGGGAGAAGAGGAGTTGATTGCGGAGGAGGGGGTGGGTGGGTGGGTGGCGGAGGGGGGGGGGGGGGATAGGCAGGAGAAGAGGAGGTGATTGCGGAGAGGGGTGGGGTGGGTGTGGGGGGGGGGGGCGTCCTGGTGCCACTGTCAGGAGCAAGAGGCCTCGGTAATGGGACGACAACCATTTAATCACCACTTCTGAGCAATTTATTTCGCCGCACTAATTGATAGTATAAATACGGTGATTGCCGTGATTGAAAGTGCGTCTCCTACCCCCCACCCCTCCTCCCCCGCGCCGCCCAACGCTGTAATATTTCACCGGCGACACACGGGGTCGCGCCGGCAGTGCCGGGCCGGCACTGTCGGGCGACGCGCCGATCGGCACTCCCGGCACTCCCAGGCCCATCGCCCGGCGTAATGGAGAAAAATGAGCACTCACGCCGTCACCACCCCTTTCTCCCGGAGCGATTGGCGCGCATGCGCCACTGCTCAGCGTCACGCTTGATTAGCCCGTCTGAAACGCTCATTTAGAAAAGCAACTTGGTAAAAGAAATTAAGTGTTGATTGAAACATCACGGCGCGCTGATGAATTGCCTATTAAATTGATACAGTAATTATATCTACGTATTTCCCCTGGAGCTGTAAATTCACCGCGTGAGGGGTCGGCGCGCGGGCGCGCGGGCGCGCGGGCGGGCGGGCGGGCTGGGTGGTGTGGTGTGGTGTGTTTCCGCTTCCAATAGAGTGGAGAACTTTGGATACTGGAGGTGGGTAGAGTGGGGGGTAAGGGATTGGGGGAGGAGGGGGAAAGTTTGGGGGTAGGTGGGGGTGTGGGTGGGGAGTGAGGGGGCTGGGTGGGGGGAGGTGGGGTAAGGGGCTAGGATGTGGGGGATGTGGGAGTTTGAGGGTAGGTATGGGGCCTGAAGTGTGTGGGGAGAGGAGGATGGAAGTTGGGTGGGGGTATTTTTGTGTGGGGGGGGGGGGCGAGGGGAAATTAGATGAGTGTGGCGTGGTGCAAGTCGCACACCACTTCATTACGGACTAACCAGTTCCCAGCCAACCTTCCACAGCTTCGCCGTGTCGCCGCTAGGGGATGGTGGTGGGTTGTGGGGGTGGAGGGAGTGGAGCGTCGATCGCTGCTCGGCGACCTCACGCTAACAGCGCCCTGATTGGCCGTTTATCGCCCAGCGGACGCCGCCATCTGACGCCTTTGTTCCGCAATCATCGCCCGGAAGTTGGGAAGCGCGCTGAATCCCGGGAACCGCGGATGGGACGCGGGGAAACCCATGCCCTCCCACCGGGATTCACTCAACCCCCACCACCATCGACTCCCTCCCCCTCCCGTCCCCCGTCATCGCCATCCCATACCCTCCATCCATACCTCCTCCCTCCCTCCTTCCCTCCGTCCTTCCCATCCTGCCTCCTTCCCATCCTGCCTCCTTCGCTCCTTCCCTCCCTCCCTCCCTCCCTCCATCCCTCCCTCCCTCCCTCCCTCCCTTTCCCCCTCCCTCCTTCCCTCCCTTTCCCACTCCCTCCGTCCCTCCCTCCCTCCAACCCTCCCTCCTTCCCTCCCCCCCCACTCAGTTCGCCCTTCCACGCCTCTCTACTGTCCTTGACTGCTGGCCTAGGTCCAAGAGGTGATTGGCTAAGGGACAGGGAGGGGTAGGGGGAGGGGAGGGAGGGGCAGGATCGCCACCAGTCAATATACTGGAGAAGGGTTGGTGATGGCCATGTGCCTCTCCATCGGTAATCCAGTTAGACCTGCACAGCTGCCGCCCCACCACCGACCAGGCGCCCCACCACCGACCACTCACTGCCACGCTGAGAACTACTAGGCGCGCGTGGACAGCGCAGGGACACTTGTATGATGTTTGTTTTGTAAAACAAATAAACAATTTTAAACATTTAAACATTTACCGACCTACCGTGTGGAAGGTCGGGAGTTAAAATCCCAAGCCGAGTCAAACCAATGACTTATAATATTGATACTTGTCGCCACCTAGCCTGCGCTCTGCATTGATAGGATAGGATAACGCCTGGTTTGCTCAGTATGTTACTGTATGGGATATCAGATCATGGTGCTGGTGGCCTGGTCTCCCAGTGGGGCAGCACTACAAGGTCACCTTGAGTGTGCACTGTTCCAAGTTGGTACCCCTCCTGATATGAGCTTAGATGTTGCCGGAACGTAAAACTCCAACAAACAACCAACTTACAATGACTTACAAAATTGCTAGTTGTCGCTATCTAGCCCGGGGCAAAGGGTTACTAGAAATGGGCGATCACTGGTTTGCTCAGTATCGGGATAATGTGACTAAATAGGATATCACATCACATTGTTGGTGGCCCCATCTCCCAATGGGGCAGCACCACAAAATTGCCATGAGCTGGTACCCGTCTTGATATGACCTAAGATGTTGCTATGACGCAAAACCCAAACAAACAAGTAAACTGCCACTTCCTCTAATCCCAATATTCAACCACGCCACAAGTGCGCGTTGCTACAACTTGCAAGTCGAAACCCATCCTGATGTCACCTCAGCTGTTGCTTGAACGTAAAACCCTAAAAAAACAAGCACAGATTCCTTCACGGGGATGGCCCGACGACGCATGCGCACTTGGACTTCCGGTCCGTGTTGCGCGATGTGAGTAGTAGATGACAAGAGGGTGCGTGCGCAGGGGATGTGTGTGCGCATGCGTCAACCTGCATACAATACACACAGGGAGCGGGACGTAGAGAGTGTCCACCTGTGAAGCTGTCGATCATCCTATCGATCCCACTCAGTGGACCCATTTGCAGTTTGGGCTATTTTCCGTTCCAACCAGTGGTCCACAACTGGTTCATCAAAGGCTGTGGTATGTGCTTCCTGTCTGTTGGAAAGTGCATATAAAATACCCCTTGCTGCTTATCGGAAAGAGTAGCCCATGTAGCGGTATAGGGTTTCCTGCAAAGAAATATGCCAGAATGACCATATGTTTGACATGCAATAGACAATGATAGGAAAAGCAATGTGCTCTAGATGCATCAATAAATAAAACAAGCTTGACTTTACAACAGACACCTGCATACAGGTCAATCTGATATAGCGGTCAACCCCTAATTACAGCCACAATAGCAGCATTCTGAATCTGTTCTTTCTGTGCATGACGAGGACGGCTAATGCGGTCACTCCGCTATCAGACCACTCATTTCTGAGTTTAGATCAAAGGGATAGTACTGTACATGCATGTCACTAATGCCAACTGTGGTGGTACAGTAAAACCTCTCTAAATCGACCGACCATTGGACCGACTTTAAATAGTCCACTTAGGGAGGTGGTTGGTTTAGGGAGTTTAAAAAAAAATCGCTACAATGGTGTTTTATGGGCGATCGTTTGGGACCCAAATAAAGCGATTGATATAGGGGAGTGGTCAATATGTGGATGTGGTCATTTAGAGAGGTTTTACTGTATATGCTATTCAGGTGAAGTAAAACTGAATAGTCCGATGAAGGCATCACATTTCACTTGCCGAGATTTGATCTTACACATTCGATTTAGATACCGATGCACTTTGTAGGTATTTATTGTTGCACAGAAGAGGTTGTGTTTGTATTTTATCACTTTAAAGTTGCATAGTCCGATGGGTTTTGAGTTTCTGTCATTTTCTGAGATAAACATATTATGGTGATCGTTATAATCTACCCTACTTTCACTTGAAGTAACTTTTATTTTAAATTGCTAACTTTTGAGATATTTGAAGTGCAAACAAGCAAAATTAGTTTTGGCATGCTTGCACAAACTCTGACACCATATGTTTCTACAGTAATAGCTTCTATTAAATCGCCTCAGTATTCCCTTCTATGTGGTGACAAATGTTTAACAAGTGCACCAGTATTTAAGTTAGATATGTAGAATCAAATTGAGATACTTGTTTTGGTTTTGAAAATTTGAAGTCTCATCGGACGATGCAGCTTTAAGTATGTCCTAAGTTAGCTATTTGTAATGAAAATCACTTCAAACTAAAGTAGGGTGTGTAGAGGATAATTATAAATCTAATTAATTATTTACAAATAATGGTAAATAAAAGCAAAAGATTACTGCAGCATGTGACTTGAATTATTTAAGACGACACCCCATAAGGCCACCTAAGCAGCATCCAACACAAATTTTAAAATATTATATTACAATATATACATATTAGCATATAAAATATAAACATTAAGGTGATGGCGGCCTGGTTTCACTGTGGGGCAACACTATAAAGTCGCCATGAGTTTGTTGGAGTTTTACGTCCTGGCAACATCTCAGGTCATATCAGGACGGGTCGCCATGAGTGCGCAGTGCCACAAGTCGGTACCCGTCCTGATATGACCTTAGATGTTACCAGGACGTAAAACTCCAACAACCATCTGCATCTTTAGTTTTAAAAAAGGACTGGATTTGAATCGTGTGTACCTATGTTGGTTTGTACTGATAGTAAAATATAAAAGGATGGAGATGTGATACAATGACCTATTACTCTTTAGTAGATGGTTCAATACAAGTGGAGGTGGATTTCTTGGTGGAACGAAGGGTTTATGGTAACTCCCCTCTGTGGTTTAATGTGCCAGGAGTTGGTTGGTATGAGTGAGGAGAGATGGCGGGTTTATTGATAAATTAATAAATTGATGTGTTATTATTAAAGCCGCTTTTCTCCACAGTGATTGACTGCTTCACATGAGTGTCGAGAGATGGCGGGTTTATTTATTTTAAAAAAGACGGGTTTGGGGTAAAATGAATACAGCCGCTTTTCTCCGTGGTGACTGACCGCTTCATATGGGTATGGGGAGATGGTGGGTTTATTGATCAAAAAGAAGGGTTCAGGGTAAAATTACTACAGCCCCTTTTCTCGGCAGTGACTGACTGCTTCACATGATTGTGGAAAAATGGTACTTTAATTGATAAAATGATGGGTTCAGGGTAAAACAACAACAGTCGCCTTTCTCCACAGTGAATGACTGCTTCACACGAGAGTATAGAGATGGCGGGTTTAGTGATAACACGATGGGTTCGGGGTAGAATGACCACAACCCATTTATTCCTCAGTGACAGAGTGACTGACTGCATCATACGAGTGAGACATGACCTGCGTCCTGATATGACCTTAGATGTTGGTAGGACGTAAAACAACAACAAACAAACAACAAACAAACATGACGGGCTTAGTGATAAAACGACGGGTTCAAGGTAAAATGACTACATCCTACTTTCTCCGCAGTGACTGACTGTTTCATACGAGTGTAAAGAGATGCTGGGTTTATTGATAAAAAAAGACCGGTTCAAGGTAAAATGACTCCATCCTCCTTTCTGCGCAGCGACTGGCTGAGCTTCACACGAGTGAGAGGAGATAGATGACAGCGGGTTTGGTTTGTGTGCCCCGTGCCTGCTGTCACTCTGCGTCGGAGAGTGTCACACCACCTGTCACACTCTCCCCTCCCACCAGCCCGGCAAGCCTACACCCCCGTGACCACGTGACAGCTTGCCCCCTCCCCTCCCAATCCCCCACCCCTCCCCTCCCTTCCCTCTGCCCCTCCTCATGCCCCTCTCCCTCCCCTCCTCCTCCCACTCCCTCCCCATCCCCTTCGACTTCCCCCTGCCCCTCCCCTTCGCCCTGCCCCTCCCCTTGCCCCTCCCCCTTCCCTCTTCCCCCTTCCCCCCTTCTCCTCCCCTCCCCCTCCACCCTCCTCCTCCCCTTCCCCCATCCAGTCTCCACGCCCAGTGGGCTGGCACAAAGGTCGCGCTCCCCCACCCCCACAGCGCCCCTCATAGGTCAAAGGTCAGTGCGCTTGCCGACCGGGCGGGTCACTGCGCACCACCAACGCGCAGCGGGGGCGCTTGGGGCGCCACGTGGTGGCAGCGGGTGGAACTATAGGCTGTGTGGCGCGTCGGGGCGGAGTGGGCGTTGGGGGAGAGAGAGGGAGGGGGGGGGGCAGGTAAACAGTGGGCAGTCGGGTGTGACTGACCAGCGCTTGACGACACAGGTGACTGACCACGCCATCACAAACACGTGACCAGCCAGTCAGCCGGCAGGCGTCCATGGAAGCAGCAGCGCGGCTCCTAAAGGTGGCCGCTCGCCGGCAGGTGTCAGTGTTGGGGTGTCATTTAGGAACTGGTTAGCCGGTCGGCGGATGTCTACTCACCTGTGCGATGCCCAGTGGGGGGTGACTGAGCCCGGCGTGCCGCCCTTCACTGCCGGACTGACCACTTGCCTGCTGCCACCAACTGCCCCACCCCGTCCAGCCCCGCCCGGCTATGGCCTTCCCCCACCCCGCCCCGGCACCGCCCCGGCACCGCCCCGGCCTCGCGCCACCCAGCACCGCCCCGGACGCGCCCGCCATTCCCCGACCCCGCTCCACCCCCCCCCCCCAGACGGCAGCACCGGCTGCGGGTGTTTACGGAACCAGGTGGCGTTAGCTTAGCTGTAATTGACGTCAAACCCTAGCTGCTTCTGGCTTCCTGGCTAATGCCCAGTTAATATGTGTGATATTGACAGTATTGGTGGTGATAACGTCATTAGTATTGCTGTTACTTGTTAGTTTTGGTATTAGTGGCAAAGTGTTTGTTGGTTGTTGCTTATTGTGAATCCTCTCAACATCTAAGGTTGGTTGGTTGTTGGAGTTTTACTTCCTGGCAACATCTAAGGTCATATCAGGAGAGGTACCAAACTTGTGACAGTGCGCACTCATAGCAACTATATAGTGCTTCGACACTTCCCAACTTGGTCACATTATCCTGACACTGAGCCAACAAGTCCTTGCCCTATCCTAATAATGTCGAGCACCTGTCTAGGAAGCGACAAGTATAAATGTTTAAGTCATTGGTTTGACTCGAAGAGGGTTCGAATCCCACGATCTACCAAAACGGGAGACAGACGTCCAACTCATTCGACCATCCCGCCTGGTCCCTCAGGACAGATACCGACTTGTGACAAGATGCACTCATGGCGACTTTACAGTGCTTCCCCATTGAGACACCAGGCCGTCGGCACGATGACACAATATCCCACTCAGTCAGATTATTCTGATGCTGTGCTAACCAGTCCTTGCCATGTCCGCACCGGAAGGTGGCGCTCTTACCGATTCGGTAAGCGCGTCCGGTTGTTGGTTTTAGTAATAATATTAATAATATTAGTTTGACCAGATGGGCTGGGCGAATATGTTGAGACGAGGAGCGCTGGATGGATTCCCGTGTGGGAGGTACTGGGTTCGAAACCGGCCCGAGTCAACCCAATGACTTAATTAATTGATACTTATCACTACAGTATAACCCCATTAAACTAAGCTCGGTTAAACCAAACAATCGGGTCTAATCCAAACTTTTTTCGGTGGCCCGGCAAAATACTACAATTTATCATATAAATAAGTTAGTGAAACCAAAGTTGGTTAATCAAAATTATCAGTTAATCCAAACAAAATGTTCCGACCCCAGGCCACATCCGGTACAGTTAAACCACATATTCATGTGGTTATAAGGTCATCTGAGACCCCACCAACTTTTTTATATGATAAATGGTAGTATTTTGGCGGGCCACCGAAAAAAGTTTAGATTAACCGATCGTTTAGATTAACTGAGCTTGGTTTAATGGGGTTATACTGTATATACATAAAACACATTAAACAAAGTGTCCACATACATTGTATATTACGTTCATAATGCACCTGCATTTTAGCCAAAGCCAAGTCAAAGTCAAAGCCAAAGCTTGGTTAAACCAATGATCAGTTAATCCAATGACATTTCTAGGGTCCCTTCAAGTTTGGTTTAATGGGGCTATAATCTATCTAGGCTGGCACTTGGAATTACTTAGATACTACTTTAGTTTGAAGTAACTTAATTGCAATGACCAACTTTTATTTTTAACAGCTAACTTTAGAGATATTTGAATTGAACACATGCTAAATTAATTTTTAATGTAAACATCAACATTCTGACACCCTACACTTCAGCAGTAACAGGTTCTATTCAATTGCCTCAGCATTCCCTTCTATGTGGTGGTACATGTTTAATGAGTGCACCGGTATCTAAGTTGGATATGTATGATCAACTCTCGGTAAGTAAATGTCGCTTAGAAAATTGTACGCTTCTATTGGATCATACAGCACTAATCATGTGAGCTTACATGTAATAATAGTTTAAATTCAACATATGCGCAATACATGTGGCACCTTGTGAGTGTTTTTGTGTGATTTAAAAAAAAGAAGTAAAGCTTGTTTTATTTAATGATACCTCTAGATCACATTGATTTCTTTTATCGTATCATCGGTTATTGGACATTAAACTTATGGTCATTCTGACTCATTTCTCTGGAGGAAACCCACTGCCATCACATAGGCTACGCTTTCCGATAAGCAGCAAGGGGTCTTTTATATGCAATTTCACACAGACAGGACCCCACATAGCACAGCCTTTGATGAACCAGTTGTGGACCATTGGTTGGAACGAAAAATAGCCCAAACTGCAAATGTGTCCACTGAGTAGGATCGATCGGATGACTGACAGCTTCACAGGTGGACACGCTACCGCCTAAGCTACGTCCCGTTTCTTGTGTCATTTTTAAATGTTTATTCTCTGCATTGGTAGGTGGGTGGGTGGTCGAAGTTAAACCCTGCTCAGCGGGGTGAGTAGGATGAGAACAATGGCGCCAATGACAACAATGGCTGTTTTTGTTTTTGTTTTTGGTCAAACATTATATTCATCTGAACACAGTGTTTTTCCCACAATGCACTGCTCTTCCGGCCCTGCTTAACTTTGGTCTTTTACACTATTTAATTACAAGAACAATTTTAAGATAATAGAAAATCATTATTAAATTAAACTATGTAAGGGTTTTTGGTATATATGTAGTCGCTGTATGCATTCAGTGCATGCATTTAATGTAGGTGGTGCGATGTCATTCAGGGGAGCGATAATAGACCTAGGTTTACAGAAATTATTGATGAAGGAAATCAATCCATATGGATTATGACCACTACTGCACAGTGGCGAAAACAAGTGCATGCGCTTAACCCTGATGAGCAGAATAAACTAACAATAACAGCAACAAAAGAAACAAAATGGAGCGATGTAGGTTATAATATAAGGCACGATCAAATGTCTTCAAATTTACTATCAGACAAAGGGCTTCAAATTTACTATGCGAGAAAGGGCTTCAAATTTACTATAGACAATGGGCTTCAAATTTACTATAAGACAAAGGGCTTTAAATTTACTATAAGACAAAGGGCTTCAAATGTACTATACGGCAAAGGGCTTCAAATTTACTATAAGACAACGGGCTTCAAATTTACTAAAAGACAAAGGGCTTCAAATTTAATAAAAGGCAAATGGCTTCAAATTTACTATAACATAAGACAAAGGGCTTCACAATCACTATACGACAATTGGCTTCAAATTTACTATAAGACAAAGGGCTTTAAATTTACTATAAGACAAAGGGCTTCAAATTTACTATACGGCAAAGGGCTTCAAATTTACTATAAGACAACGGGCTTCAAATTTACTAAAAGACAAAGGGCTTCAAATTTAATAAAAGGCAAATGGCTTCAAATTTACAATAACATAAGACAAAGGGCTTCACAATCACTATACGACAATTGGCTTCAAATTTACTATGAGACAAAGAGCTTAAAATTTGCTGTAAGACAAATGGCTTCAAAATTACTATTAGACAAAGGGCTTCAAATTTACTATAAGACAAAGGGCTTCAGATTTACTATAAGTCAAAGGGCCTCAAATTGACTAGAAGACAAAGGCTTCAAATTTACTATAAGAGAAAGAGCTTCAAATTTACTATAATACCAAGGGCTTCAAATTTGCTATAACTTAAGACAAATGCCTTCAAATTTACTGTAACAGAAAGGGCTTCAAATTTACTATTAGACAAAGGGTTCCAAATTTGCTATAACTATAAGGCAAGTGGCTTCAAATTTACTATAAGACAAAGGCCTTCAAATTTACTATACGGCAAAGGGCTTCAAATTTGCTATAAGACAAATGGCTTCAAATTTACTATAAGACAAAGGCCTTCAAATTTACTATAAGGCAAAGGGCTTCAAATTTGCTATAAGACAAATGGCTTCAAATTTACTATACGGCAAAGGGCTTCAAATTTGCTATAAGACAAATGGCTTCAAATTTACTATAAGACAAAGGCCTTCAAATTTACTATAAGACAAAGGGCTTCAAATTTACTGTAGCACAAAGTGCTTCAAATTCCCTGTTAATCAAAGTGATACTTTCCGTAGCAAATGCTATTACAGTGAACTGCATCCGTCAGTTTAACAATGTTTCAGTTCCTTTGTCTTGATCGAGCCTTAAATAGCGCTAAGAAAGTAGGTACAGTAAAACCTCTCTAAATCGACCGACCTTGCGACCGACTTTAAGTGGTCCATTTAGGGAGGTGGTCGGATTAGGGAGTTAGATTATGGTTACAATGGTATTGTTGGGACCCAAATAAAGCGATCGATATAGGAGAGTGGTCGATTTTTGGAGGTGGTCGGTTAGAGAGGTTTTAGTGTAGTCTCAATATATCTGGAAAACATGACGATCATGATAATTGCAATAAGTAAATATGTCACTAGCTCTTTAAATGACTGGCATAATAGACTTATTTGTTTGCCTGTTTCTTGGAGTTTTACGTCCTGGCAACATATAAGGTCATATCAGGAGGAGGATTGACTTGTGACAGTGACACTCATGGCGATTTTATAGTGCTGCCTCACTGGGAAACCAGGTTGCTGGTACCATCACCTGATATCCCACTTGGTCACATTATCCTGACACTGAACTAACCAGTCCTTGCCCTATACTATCACTGCCGAGTGCCAGGCTAGGAAGCAACAAGTATCAATTTTATAAGTCATTCCTTTGAGTCGACCGGGAATCGAGCATCCGACCTCCCGCACGGGAAGCCCGCACTCTACCGATTCGGCCACCGCGTTAGGTAGCATTATAGACAGGTACCATGGCCAACACTGTCTCTTTCTGGTGTGGACAACAATTTACATATTTATACAAATTATTCCGAAAACCATATTCCCTGCCCCACCAGTGTTCCGAGCCGGAAGCGGGTGTGTGTGGTGGGGGGGGGGGGGGGTAAAAGGGGGTGGGGTGTCGGAGGACAGGGATGGTGGTGATGGGGTGGTGGTGTTGATGTGAGGAGGGGGGGTCTTCTCGGTAAATTGAATAAAAGGAATCAATCGGGGTTCGAAAAGTAGGAATCAATTACTGGTACCGGCCATTCACTGGGCAAAGGGTGAGGGTGTGGATGGCGCGGGGGAGGAGGGGTGGTGTGGGAGGGGGATGCAGGGGGGGCACTGGTGTCGGCAGGAGAATCAGTGTACCGTGTCTGGGGTGCGGCCGCAGGGTGGGTGGGTGTTGGGTGTGGGTGGGGGGGGGGGGGCTTGTGAGTTGCGGGGGTTCGGGGAGGGGCAGGCTGGGGTTGGTTGGTGGGGGGTTTGGGGGAGGGGCAGGCGGCTGGGTGTTTGGGGGGGGGGGGGGGTGGAGGTGAGGGAGGGGCTTGGGTTGGTTGGTGGGGGGTTTGGGGGAGGGGCAGGCGGCTGGCTGAGTAACAATAGGTGTCCCATTAGAGGGGTAATAAGGGGGGCCCCTGCTGGGAAACAAACCAGTTTATGACCGGGTACGAGCACGGCGCTTTGTGACCGGCAACACAGCGGCAGCGGCCGTGGGAGCAGCGGGGCGGGAAGCCAGGCGGGGAGGCGGGCGGCCAGCGGGGGCGGCAGGCGGGGAGCCGGGGCGGGGAGTCAGGCGGGCAGCGGGGGCGGGCAGCCGGACGGGGAGGCAGGGTAGGGGGGGGGGGGGGGGCAGGGCGGGCAGCCGGGGCGGGTAACGGGGCGGGCAGCCGGGCGGGGAGTCGGGGCGGGCAACCGGGTGGGGAGTCGGACGGGGATCCGGGGCGGGCAGCGGGGCGGGCAGCGGGCGCGGGCAGCGGGGGCGGACACCTGCGCGAGAGGGTGGCAGGTATCGGGGGGGGGGGGGCGGGGTGACGGTGGAGGGAGGGGGAGGGGAGGGGGGAGGGGTGGTGTGATGACTTGGACCTAATGGTGGTGGTGTGTTGGTGTTTGTGGTGGTGTGGTGGTTTGTGGTGGTGTGGTGGTTTGTGGTGGTGGTGTGTTGGTGTTGGTGGTGGTGGTGGTGATGGTGTTTATGGTGGTGTGTTTTTAATGGTCTGTTTGCGGTGGTGTGTTGGTGCTTATGGTGGTGTGTTTGTAATGGTGTATTTGAGGTTGCATGTTGGTGATGGTGTTGTGGTGGTGTTGATGATTGTGTGGTGGTGGTGGTGTAATTTATTGATGATATGGGGGTGGTGGTGTGGTGGTTTTATGGTGAGGTGGTGTGATGGTGAGGTGGTGTGATGGTGAGGTGGTGTGATGGTGAGGTGGTGTAATGGTGTGGTGGTGTGATGGAGTGTTTGTGTGGTGGTGTGGTGGTGTTGTGGTACGATGATGTGGTGTGTGCTTTATAATAGTGTGATGAGAGGCACTGATGAATTAGTGTTGTGTCTTGAGGATGATGATCTATTTTAGGTGTCGGGTTTTGTTGTGGTGGAGCATATAGTTAGGAGTTTGGGAAGAGAAAGGAAGTACATGGAGTACAATCTGTTTGGGGGCTTGTGGATTGGTGAAAAATACGTACATAATGGTGGTAGTGTTGGTGTTGTTGGTGTTGGTGTGTTGGTATGATGGTGTTGATGTGTTGGTCTTGGTGTTCTTATGGTGTGGTGGTGGTGGTAATTGTTAAATTGGTTGTGATGGTGGTGGTCAAGTTGGTGCTGGTCAAGTTGGTGCTGGTTGTGGTGCGAGCGCGAGGTACGAGGGTGAGAGATGGGATGGAACAAGGGAGGGAGAAAGTGGGAGTGTATGTATGTATGTATGTATGTATGTTTGAATGTATGTATGTATGTATGTATGAATGTATGTATGTATGTATGTATGAATGTATGTATGTATGAATGTATGTATGTATGTATGTATGAATGTATTATGTATGTATGTATGTTTGAATGTATGTATGTATGTATGTATGTATGTATGTATGTATGTATGTTTGAATGTATGTATGTATGTATGAATGTATGCATGTATGTATGTATGTATGAATGTATGTATGTATGTATGAATGTATGTATGTATGTATGTATGAATGTATGTATGAATGTATGTATTTGTGACTGCTATTATTAGATTGTCCTAATGGTTGTGGTTATGTTGTCGTTATGTTGTGGTGACATTGTGTAGGTGGTGGTGTTGTTAGGTCATTGTGTTGGTGTTGTGGTATGATAGGCAATGGCGTGGCAGTGGTGTGTGGCTGGTGTTACGTCGGTAGTGGTGTGTTGGTAGTGGTCTGTTGGTGGAGGTGTGGTGGTGGTGTGTATTGGTGGTATGCTGGTAATAATGTGATGTGTAGAGGGGGCGGGGGCATATCGCTATGGGTCCTGGTGAAGCGCGCGGGGGCGGGGGCCGGGGGCGGGTGGCGGAGGACGAGGGGCGGGTGGCGGGTGGCGGAGATACCGGGGGCGTTGAGGGCGGGAGGATGCACCGGTGGAGGCGATACCTCACAACAATGGTGAAACAAGACACCCCATTGTTGGCCGGTGACTTTTTGTCGTCTGGCCGGAAATGAGGCAATGAACTGCGCTCGTGGATGCGCAGAGGGTCGGCTGTGCACCCCCCCCCCCCACACACACACATACACACACAGCCGAACACTTCGCACCGCCACACGGCATGTCAGGTTGTACCAGACGCACGCCGCGCAGCACACACGCAGCAAGACATGTCACACTGCATGCACGTTACACTGCGTGCAACTCACAATGCATGCACTTCACACTGCATGCAGGCCACACTACATGCACGTCACATTACATGAACTTCATACTGCGTGCAACTCACAATGCATGCACTTCACACTGCATGCAGGTCACACTATATGCACGTCACACTGCATTCACGTCACACTGCGTGCAACTCACAATGCATGCACTTCACACTGCATGCACGTCACACTACATGCACGTCACACTGCATTCACATCACACTGCATGCAACTCACAATGCATGCACTTCACACTGCACGCAGGTCACACTGCATGCATGTCAAACTACATGCACGTCACACTGCATGCACATCACACTGCAGGAAACTCACAATGCATGTACTTGACACTGTATGCACTTCACACTGAATGCACTTCATACTGTATGCACATCACACTAGATGTATGTCACACTGCATGCAACTCACAATGCATGCACTTCATACTGGATGCACTTCACATTGTATGCACATCACACTGAAGGCACCTCACACAGCCTAAACCTAAAACTGCATGCATATCACACTGCATAAGCTTCGCACTGCCAACACCTCACACTCCATCCACGTCACACTGCATGAACTTCACACTGCCTGAACCTCACAATGCATGCTTGTCACACTTCATTCACTCACACTACCTGCACTTCACAAACTGCAATGCATTCAAAGCACCATGAGTCACCACGCTAACTGCATCTTGCCCTGCATTACGTCACATCCAATCACACCACTCTGCATCATCGCACTCCATCATCCACACTCCATTGTACCACACTGCATCACCCCACCCTGCATCACCCCACCCTGCATCACCCCACCCTGCATCGCCCCGCCCCACCTTGCATCACCCCACACTGCATCACCCACACATCATCACACCATCCACACATCATCACAGCACACTGCATCATCCAGACTCCATCATACCACACTGCATCACACCACACTGCATCTCACCACACTGCATCACCCACACATAATCACAGCACACTGCATCATCCGCACATCATCACAGCACACTGCATCATTTGCACTGCATCATACCACACTGCATCACACCACTTTGTATCACCCACACACCATCATATCACACTGCATCATCCACCCTGCAACACGCCATACTGCATCACATCACACTGCATCGCGTCCCCAAACACTCCAACTGACACTCCCTGCACTCAACATTACATGCACTCCTCACAAAAACGTCCGCAACATAGGCAACACCACAGGATCCCGTCTACAAAGTACAAGGAATCTACACCAAATTTCATACCCACAACACACAACACACACCACACACCACACCCCATGCACCACGCACCACGCACCACGCACCACACACCACACACCACACACCACGCACCACGCACCACGCACCACGCACCACGCACCACGCACCACGCACCACGCACCACGCACCACGCACCACGCACCACGCACCACACACCACACACCACACACCACCACGCACCACGCACCACGCACCATGCACCACGCACCACACACCACACTCCACGCACCACGCACCACGCACCACGCACCACGCACCACGCACCACGCACCGCGCACCACGCACCGCGCACCACACACCACACTCCACGCACCACGCACCACGCACCACGCACCATGCACCATGCACCACGCACCACGCACCACGCACCACACACCACGCACCACACACCACACACCACACACCACGCACCACGCACCACACACCACACACCACGCACCACGCACCATTGCACCACGCACCACGCACCACGCACCACGCACCACGCACCACGCACCACACACCACGCCCCACGCACCACACACCACACTCCACGCACCACGCACCACACACCACACACCACACACCACGCACCACGCACCACGCACCACGCACCACGCACCACGCACCACGCACCACGCACCACGCACCACGCACCACGCACCACACGCACCACGCACCACGCACCACGCACCACGCACCACGCACCACACACCACGCACCACACACCACGCACCACGCACCACACACCACACACCACGCACCACGCACCACGCACCACACACCACGCACCACGCACCACGCACCACGCACCACACACCACGCACCACGCACCACGCACCACGCACCACGCACCACGCACCACGCACCACACACCACGCACCACGCACCACGCACCATGCACCAAGCACCACGCACCACGCACCAGCACCATCACCACGCACACCACCCACCATGCACCACGCACCACACACCATGCACCACGCACCACGCACCACGCACCACGCACCACACACCACGCACCACGCACCACGCACCACACACCACGCACCACGCACCACGCACCACGCACCACGCACCACGCACCACGCACCACGCACCACGCACCATGCACCACGCACCACGCACCACACACCACACACCACGCACCACGCACCACGCACCACGCACCACGCACCACGCACCACGCACCACGCACCACGCATCACGCACCACGCACCACGCACCACGCACCACACACCAACGCACCAACGCACCAATGCACCAACGCACCAACGCACCAACCCACCAACACACCATGCAACACGCAACATGCAACACGCAACACACAACATACAACATGCAAAACACAACACGCAACATACAACACACCACACACAACACTACACAACACTACACAGTCCACACACACCAATAATTTACACCCGTTTAAAGTGGAATAGTCAGATATATGTAGTTTTGAGCTTTTCGCAATTTTTAGACATCAAAGCATTCATCGGCCTGAAGCTTTACCTGTATATGAACCTAGTAGTTCAACTTTAACAAAAAGCCACCGGGTGCGGATAGGGGGGGGGGGGGGTTCTTCATTTCTGTATAAAATACTTCAAATTTACAACAACAATAACAAGACAGGCTAACGTCAGTTTCTAGTGAAAGAGGGAAAAGTGCCTATTGTATTTGGCGTATAGCAGGGGCTACCCCCCCCCCCCCCGCCCCTTCACTAAAAGAAAAGTAAAACACTCTTATTGAAACCGATTCCCCCCCCCCCTCCACTCCACACACACACAACACACACAATGCCGCTTGCCGCCTCCGCACCTCGCCACTCCCTTCCTCCCCCTTTCCCTCCTCCCCGCTGAAGATGGTAGACGCGCTTTTCCCCGACTGCCGCCTCATTAATTACATTTTATTTAGGGATCTTCCATTTAAGCACGGCTCGCGATTTATCTCCATTGCGCTTAATTTGCCGCGCACCGCGTCACGGCCACAGACGCCGGCTCGGTGCTGCCCCCCCCCCCCCCCCCCCCCCACACACACACGGTGAGGGAGCGAGGTGCGCGCGGGGAGCAGGGTGTCGTCTGCCTTGGGTTTGTGGTCTGTTCAGGGTTTGTCCTCTGTTTGGGGTTTGTCATATGTTTGGGGTGTGTCGTCCTCCCAGGGTTTGTCGTATGCTTGGGGTTTGTTCGGGGATTGTTGTCTGTTCGGAGGTTGTCGTCTGTTCGGGGTTTGTCTGCCTGGGGTTTGTCATCTGCCTGCAGTTTGTCATCTGTTCAGAGTTTGTTGTCTGCCCTGGGTTTGTCATCTGCATCGGCTTTGTCTCTGTTCAGGGTTTGTCATCTGCTTGGGGTTTGTCATCTGTTCAGGGTTTGTCATCTGTCAGGGGGTTGTCGTCCTCCCAGGGTTTGTCGTCTGCTTGGGATTTGTTATCTGTTCGGGGTTTGTCGTCTGCTTTGGGTAAATATTAGTATTGCTTTTGTATAAAAGCGTATTTCACTGGGCTAGGATATCTTATCTCTTGAGTGGTGAGTGATTGGATTTGAGTATCGGGTTTAAATTCAATGTATTTCCAATGGACAGAAGCGCTTTCTCAATGCTAGTAGTAGTATGTATGGTTAGGTATGGTTGTGTATGGTTGTGTAGGTTGTGTACGGTTGTATGGTTGGGTATTGTTGGGTATGTTCAGGTGTAGTTGGATATGGTTGGGTAAGATTGGGGATGGCTGGATATGGCTGGGTATGTTTGGGTATGTTTGGATATGTTTGGATATGTTTGAGTATGACTGTGTATTGTTGTGTATGGTTGTGTATGGTTGCTTATGGTTGTGTATGGTTGTGCATGGTTGCACAAGGCTGGGTATGGATAGGTATGATTGGGTATGGTTTGGTATGGTTAGATATGTCTGGGCATGGTTGGGCATGGATGGACATGGCTGAGTTAATATGGGCATGGCTGGGTATGGTTGGGCATGGTTGGGTACGGTTGGACATGGTTGGACATGGTTAGGTAGGACGTGGTATGGTTGGTCATGGTTGGTGTGGTTGGGTGTTTTTGGGTATGGTTGGGTACGGTTGGGTACCGTTCGGTATAGTTGGGTATTGTTGGGTATGGTTGGGGATGGTTAGGTATGGTTAGGCATGGGTGGGGATGGTTGGGTATGATTGGGTATGGTTGGGGATGGTTAGGTCTGGTTGGGCATGGGTGGGTATGGTTGGGTATGGTTGGGTTGGTTGGGATGGCAGGTGGTTCACTTTGTAAAATGGTGTTGAAACATGATGTTGTCGTCTACATACAGAACACTATGTGTGTGCACAGAGAACAGGGTGTGTGCACAGAGAACAGGGTGTGTATGCGCACACATCTGGCGCTTTGACTGAGCACAGAACACAGTCTGTGGACATACCGGGCTCTGAGAATACACTGAACACAGTTTGCACACATACAGAGCCCTGAGAACGCACTGAACACTCTGAACACAGTGTGTTGACACTCATAGCTCTGAGAAAACACTGACCACAGTGTGTGAACATACATAGCCCTGAGAACACACAGAACACACTGAACACAGTGTGTGTACATACAGAGTCCTGAAACACACTGAAAACAGCGTGTGTACATATGTAGGTCGGCGAACACACAAAACACAGTGTGTGTTCATCCAGAGCTCTGAGAACACACTGAACACGGTGTGTGTACATACAGAGCTCTGAGAACACACATTACTCAGTGTGTGTACATACAGAGCTTGGAGAACACACTGCATTCACTGTGTTTACATACAGAGCTCTGAGAACACACTGAACACGATGTGTGTACAGACAGAGCTATGACAACACACATAACACAGTGTGTTTACAATCAGAGTTCTAGGAACACACGGAACATAGTTTGTACACATATAGAGCTCTGAGAACACACTGAACACAGTGTGTGTCCATAGAGAGCTCTGAGAAGACACATAACACAGCATGTGTACATACAGAGCTCTGAGAACACACTGAACACAATGTGTGTACATACAGAGTCTTTACAACACACTGAACACAGTCTGTGTATACACATGTTCATGACAGTACACTGATCACAGACTATCGGAACATGCAACTTGAAAATACTATTAATTACTGCATTATAATAAGTAGAATAGAATTAATAGAATAGAATTTTGTAATTAATCCTGCCGCTGCTGAAGGCGATAATGTCCAGCATTTCGGTTCGCACAATAACATTAATTTATCATTTATTCACATCTAATATTTCCTTAGTTACCCAATTAAAATAACAGTTGTTTCAAACCAAATTACAGTAAGTGCCAATGATAAATAAGTATATATCCAAGCAATTCCCGATCTCCCGCGCTCTACCGATTCGGCCACCGGGGCCGGTGTCAATCAGGTAGGCACAGATTACAAAAGTAGTTGTACACACTCAAGATTCACAACTCGCCAATTAAATTTTTTTCTTTTTTTTTTAAACCCTGACTTATCAACTCAAAACCGGCGTCTAACGTAAGCCGTACGGCTTAGAACCGGCAACCAACGCTGGTTACGCTCATATATAAGCCTCGATTTCAAACCGCCCAAATTGAATCTGTTGAGCGCGCTTCCATTTTGAAATGAAACAAACAAAAAAAGTCGTCTGGCGTGAACAAATGTCGTCTGTCGGTTAATAAACATAATCTGATGGGGTTTTTTTTTGGTGGTAAGGGGTGGGGGGCGGGGGGTCGGGGGGTCGGGGGGGGGGTGCGACATTCCACTGTGATTAGCTCTGACGTGATGGATGCT